>SJYX01019950.1:187385-263851 GCA_006410675.1 Oreotragus oreotragus
GGTCTTGTTTTTGTTGACTGTATAGAGCCTGTCTCTTATACACATCTGGGGGGTGGTTCATGTTTGGGAGTTCAAATAAAAATTAAAAAAAAATTCTGAATGGGTTCCAGTAAACAATGAAAATTGCTCTTTAAATTATTGTGCTAAAGAACTGTTTAGCATCATATGGGTTAAAAATCAAACAGTTGTTTTCAGCTGACATTCTCCAGTGTTCAAACAGGCAAAACTACATAACCATTTCCCGCAGATCAGTTATGCCATTATTTGAGCCAGTGGTGAGCTGTTATGATACTGAACTATTTAAAATCAATTAACAAACAGGTGCCAAAATGAAACTATTTCATGGTTAGCTAACAATTGGGGAAAATTACTAGGAAAATACTTTTTGAGATTTAGACCTTAGTTGCATCAATAACTGTAAGAAAAATGTTGTTCCTTTTTAACCACCAATGACTGAAATTAGCTGAAGACTGGAAGCTTTAAATTAAAGGCCAACTGAGACCAATTGATTATAGATGCTGCTTCTTAAACTTAGGTGAAAATACTGTGTGTCAATTGAAAAAATTTTATAATTAAATTTATCTTGAAGTTCACAATTTGTTTTTATCTTTCCTACTTGCATTTTTTTTGTTTTGTAAAATTCACAGTTAAGTGCTCAGACTTCAAAGAGTCAATTCATAAATAATAAAGATACTAGATCATTTTCCTTATTCCTAGGAATACCTTCATGCCCTTTTACCTCCTTCTCAACACCTATAAGCAAAGATAGTTTCAGCTTTTGCTAAAGTTTTAAACTTAATGTAAACAAAATCAAAGAATATGCATTCATGTCTGCTTGTTTTTATGTCTTTTTTTCTTTTTTAAATTTCCATTGTGTTTATGTTATTGATTTCAGGTCTCTGTCATGTTTGGGAGTTCGTGTAAAAAATAAATAAATAAATAAATAAATAAATACAAAAAAATAAAAAAAAAAAGTTCACAATTTGTTTTTATCTTTCCTACTTGCATTTTTTTTGTTTTGTAAAATTCACAGTTAAGTGCTCAGACTTCAAAGAGTCAATTCATAAATAATAAAGATACTAGATCATTTTCCTTATTCCTAGGAATACCTTCATGCCCTTTTACCTCCTTCTCAACACCTATAAGCAAAGATAGTTTCAGCTTTTGCTAAAGTTTTAAACTTAATGTAAACAAAATCAAAGAATATGCATTCATGTCTGCTTGTTTTTATGTCTTTTTTTCTTTTTTAAATTTCCATTGTGTTTATGTTATTGATTTCAGGTCTCTGTCATGTTTGGGAGTTCGTGTAAAAAATAAATAAATAAATAAATAAATAAATACAAAAAAATAAAAAAAATTAAAAATAAATAAATAAATAAATAAATAAATGTACCAGGCACCATAAAAGGGACTGGAGAGGCAAAAATATGTAAGACAATAAAAAAAATAATAATAATATAGCATTTAAAGTCATAAAATTAATGACTTTGGGCTACTTTACATGCATGTGAACATTTCCTTCTTTTTTTTTTTAACTAATATTCAGTTGAAATATTTTTTAGTTTTCTTTGTGAACTATATGTTATTTAGAAGTGTGCTGCTTGGTTTCTAAGTATTTGGAATTTTTTTTAGAGTCTTATTGCTATGGATTTCTAATTTAATTCCATTACAGTCACAGACTATACTCTGCAAATTTCAAAATTTTCAAAATTTCTTGAAAATTTATTTTTGCCCTAGGATAACATTTGTGTTAACAAATATCCCATGTACATTTAAAAATATTGTGCACATTATATATTTGGGGGGGGTAATATCACATAAATCTTGGCTCTCCAGGTGGCACTAGTGGTAAAGAACCCACCTGGCAGAGCTGGAGACATGAGAGACATGGGTTTAATCCCTGGGTTGGGAAGATCTCCTGGAAAAGGAAATGGCAACAAACTCCAGTATTACTACCTGGAGAATCCCACGGACAGAGAAGCCTGGTGGGCAACAGTCCCTAGGGTCGCAAAGAGTTGGACTCGGCTGCTTGACACACATCACATAAATCTTTTAAGTTAACTTGGTTTATCATTTTGTTCAACATCTTTATCTTTACTGATTTTAATCCCCTTGTTCTATCAATTATGTTTCTTCTTGTGTGTATGCTCAGTCGTGTCTTACTGTTTGCAACACTTTGGAATATAGCTCACCAGGCTCCTCTGTCCATGGGATTTTCCAGGCAAGAATACGAGTGGGTTGCCATTTCCTCCTCCAGAGAATCTTCCCAAACCAGAGATTCAACATGCATCTCCTTAGTCTCCTGCACTGCAAATTCTTCACTACTGAGCTATCAGGGGAGCCCTATCAATTATGATAGTGGATGTTAAAACTTTCAGTGATGATTATTTGATTTGTCTAATTTTACCATTAGTTATGACAATTTTTGCATCATATGTTTTGGCATTTACAATTTTCTATCTTCCTAATAAATTATCCATTTATCTTATCAGTAGTCATTCTTTTTTTCTGGTTAATATCCTTTGTTCTGACATCTAATTTACCTAATATTAAAATAGCTAGAAAACTAGGAATAAAACCACCATATAACCCAGCAATCCCACTCCTGGGCATATACCTTGAGGAAACCAAAGTTGAAAAAGACACATGTATCCCATTGTTCATTTCAGCACTATTTACAATAGGTAGAACATGGAACCAGCCTAGATGTCCATCGACACATGAATGGATAAAGAAGCTGTGGTACATATACACAGTGAAATATTACTCAGTCATAAAAAGAAATGCATTTGAGTTAGTTCTGATCAGGTAGATGAACCTAGAACCGATTATACAGGATGAAGTGAGTCAGAAAGAGAAAGATAAATATTGTATTCTAACACACATATAGGATATCTAAAAAAGTGGTACTGAAAATTTTATTTACAAGGCAGCAATAGAGAAATAAACATAGAGAATAGATTTATGGACATGGGGAGAAGGGAGGAGAGAGTGGAGATGTATGGAAAGAGTAACGTGGAAACTTACATTACCATACGTAAAATAGATAGCCAATGGGAATATGCTGGCTCAGGAAGCTCAAACAGGGGCTCTGTATCAACGTAGAGGGGTGGGATGGGGAAGGAGATGGGAGGGAGGTTCAAAAGGGAGGGGATATATGTATACCTATGGCTGATTCATGTTGAGGTTTGACAGAAAACAACAAAATTCTGTAAAGCAATTATCCTTAAATAAAAAATAAACAAATAAAAAAGCTAGACCATCTTTTTTATGCTTAATATTTGCATATATACCTTTTACCTTCCTTTTCTATTCAACCTGTCTTTAGAAGTAGACCAAAATATGGATAAGCCTTCCTTTTATGCATAGTCTGACTCTCTCTTTCAATAGCAGTATTTACTCCATATCTATTTACTTAATTATTAATGTTATTTTTTAGATCTACCATCTTGCTATTTATTTATCACTTATCCCATCATTCAATTCTTTTTTAACTCTTCTGCCCTCTTTTTGTATCAATGTAGTATTTTTCTTTTGTATTTTATTTTATCTTCACTATTGTCTTATATGCTCTTTGATTTATTTTTCAGTCATTACTCTAGAGATTGCAATATGAAATCTTAACATGTTGCAATCTAATTAGAGTTAATATTTACCATTTATTTTAAATGTTGAAACTTGAAAAATACAATCTATTGTTTTCATACTTTGTCACTTTATTTGTAAATACATACATTATAAGGTTTCACAATGCAATGTTACCATTTTATTAAAATGTTCAAGTAATTTTCAAAGAACTAGATAAGAAAAAGAAAGTCTTTTGTATTTACCATCTACTGTTTTGGGGTGTTTTTTAGTCTTTCTTATCGACTTCAGTTTGGTGATATTTCCTTGTAGTCTGAAGAATTTTTCTTAACATATCTTACAGCACAGTAAGCTTAACTCAGCTTTTATTTATCTGAAAAAAATGTTCTTATTTCACCCTCATATGCAAATAATGTTTTTCTGGATAATTAATATTCAGTTGACATAACTTTTCAGTAATAGATGACCTAAGAGACATAGTAATCATTTCTTCTTACAGATGTTCCATGTGTATCTATATGAATTCAAGCCCTGGAAATATTTATATTATTAGCTCATTATAAACTGTCTTCATTCAGTTAGGCATTGACATAATATCATTGACTTCTACATTCCTAAAAATCTTAATGAAGAAATTGTTTTACATCTTCTGTAAAACTTCTACTAAATATGTTGTTTATCAATGTCCTTCACATTAAGATCCAGAATTTTATTAGACTTTAGAAATAGAACAAAAGTTTATCTAACTAGGAATATAGGTTTTCTTTAGTTAAAATAATTACATGAAAATACATCACATTTCCCTTTTTTACCTTGAGAGTCAAAACAAATCTTAAGGAGCAGTTTGAGTAACTGAATTAGCATAGATGCAGAACATAAAAAGCAAATTGCATTTTTGTATGTGATAATTTTCTATTTTAATTTTATTTTTTAAAGTAGCCAGGATATAGATATTTTACAAATTATTATCTTACATATGGCAGAAATAACATAAATCAAAAAGGTTTTATATGTATAAACTTATGTCATGTTGGCCATTAAGCTCATTCAGGCTTTTTGCAGAAGCTGGTACAGAAAACTCAAAAGAACTTTTTGGCCAACCCATACATACATATATAATCAGTTCTTTTCTATTGGCACGGATATCTTGTCAAATTTCAACCCCTACCCTTTGCGTTTCACCCCACCACCACCACCACACCATGAGGAAAGCTTTCTAAAGGCACATCTCTTGTCTAGAGCTATGGTTATGTCACAATTAAAAGAGTTGAGAGTTGAAAGGTAACAAAATGACTACAAAGGAATCATTAGTACAAAGAGAGGGTGGAATAATTATAGGTTTTGAGGATTGGAGTACAACACAATGAACTAATGACAGGAGCACTGAAATAAGGCTCTGTGAACAAATAGGAGGCAGATGTAAAAAAAAAAAAATAATAAGAAAACTGTCTGCTGCTTGTACCTGCTTCATCATGTTCTATCTCATATGATGTGTAGTACTTTGGCTTCTTAAGAAAAAGTTGATGGTTCACAAACAGAAAAAATAAAGGAAACTATAGATACGAAAAAAGATTTTTTTAAAGTGGTGCTTATTTTAAAACATATTTGACAAATAGAGTAAAAATGATTCACTGTCCATCCTTGAACTTTTACTTTTTTACTTACTGAAATATGTTTACCGAATGCAAACCATAATCAGTTCAATGTAGTCACTCAGTTGTATCTGACTCTTTCTGATCCCATAAACTGCAGCACCCCTTGCTTCCCTGTCCATCACCAACTCCCAGAGTTTACTCAAACTCATGTCCATCGAGTCAGTGATGCCATCCATTTCTCAGGAAGCAGGTAAGGTGGTCTGGTATTCCCGTCTCTTTAAGAATTTTCCATAGTTTCTTGTGATCCACACACTTAACATAATGAGGGCATTTAAATGGCGATGAAATAAGCATAAACTTAATCTTAAAGTCATTTTGTTTTCATCCAGTAGAGAAAGATAAGTTCATAAATATCTAGAGTCCAAGGTAAATGTGATCTATAAGAGACGTATAGAAAATATGCTAAGGAAGGTGACTAAAGAATGAAATTTCCCATGAAGACTTTATATATGGTTCAAAAATATCCTTGACTTTAAAGAAAAGATTGGTGATTCAGAATCGAAGATATAGGTGAAGACAAAGCATTAATGTTATAAATGTACATTTTTTCTGTGTCTTTTTTTTTTAACAATGGTAATGAGGTGAAGGTCTTGTGGTGATCTTATTAACATTGATAAACAATGATTGCATAGAAAATTTTATAAAGAACATAATACCATGTGTCCTCCAGTATATAGTTACTATTTTAGCAATAATGATCATTACATGTGCTGTTCTTGAATGTTTTAATTATAATTTTGCTTTATATAACTAGACTATAAAACATTTTAGCTAATATCCCTGTTGACTTAAGTGGCACAAATACCACCGTTCCTTCTCCTATAAGGGAGCAAACATTCCCTTTGCCTCATTGTTTGCTGTGATCCTTCAGAAGATTTGCCATGGTAGTGGATGGAAAAGTATTTAATCCAGTCATGGGACAATCTGCACTATTTTAGGGAAAGAACTCAGTAACTTGGGCTTACATAAAGGGCCTGCTGGCCAGCAACTCCTTGCAGCTCATCCTGTAATCATAGGATGAATGACACGCTCATTTATTTCTTTTGAAATACTTATTAGTCACAGCAGCAGGATTTTTCCCAGGAGCAAAGAGCTGACCAATTCTTGCTGCAGTTTAATAGAACTTGTTGGCCTCGGGGATCTGTCTAACTGGGGATTCCACTTGCACAGGTATGTGACACAGCCAAGGAAGAAAGCAAAGGTGAGCTCTGCCTTCACCTGCCAAGGGCTTTGTGGTTGACCTCTCAATAAAGGAAGAAAACGGTTTGAAACAGTGGTCGTGCCTGACTGACATAGTGACCAACCAAAGTCCTCAGAGGAAAGAAGATATTGGGAAAGGTGTTTAAACTCTGCCTGAATTGTTTAGTACTCAGGCAGTCAGCTTCTCTGAGAAATTATGAACCTAGATGACCCTTGTGGAAAGTCTGACTTTCTGCTTTAAAAAAGATAATGTAAAAATGAAAGGTAAGCTTTCTGGACATTCTAACATACCACATTTATGAATTTGTTAATGTCATTTAGAAAAATCAGAACTTTGCAACTTGCAATGGGTGATGAGTCATCCTTCAGAAACATGCTGTACATTATACATTTTCCTTTAACTACTCATTTATGACACAAAATCCATTGACTCAGGCTTAGGTGCTTTCCTGTACCTGATGCATATAACACAAAGACTAGAAGTTTTATGAAGGCAAGGATTTTATCTGCTTCATCTTTGTCTCATGAGGGTCTAACATAATGCCTGGTTTGACTGCCAATGCTTAGTAAATATAAAATGTTTAATACAATTACTCACCATAAGCTCATGTATACTCATTGGTTTAGATGTTTCACAATGATTTAAAAAATTCCCAAATAAAACATCGTACTAGCAACACAAACAAGACAACTCTAGTCCTTTTATTTAATCTCTCATCACCACCTAGAGCGGTGATCCAAGTGGACAACTTCAGAATCTTCTTTTCAGAATCATCAATCATTAGTATTTGAAAATGTCAGTTCACTTCTTCAACAAATATTTTGTGGTTCCTTATAGTTACACAACATGAATTACACTAAAATGCATAAGTTATGTTCCTTCAGTCTGCCAAGTCATTCTGATACAGAATAAGGGCTTCATAGTTAAGAGCTCACATTCATGATGCAATTATTCAAGTTGTTCTTTTAAACAGTGTAAGTGATTTCTCTCATTTAATCAACAAAAAATTAGGTAACTGATATTATGAGGAAGCTGAGTCACAGGGAACTTAATTGTTCCTTAATATTATTCAACTAAGTACGGAATCCTGTAGACCCAGAGACTGAATTCTGAATGACTGCTATGGTGGTGGTTGTTTTGATATTGCATACTGGCTGAGTTTTTTTAAAGACTATTGGTTGTATTTCTTTTAATAAACTAAGATATCTTGAGGTAACTTTTTCTTTACTGGAGTTTCTTTCAGAGTCAGGTAATGTTGATTTTGGGGAACAAAGACAACAGGAGTATCCGATTAATTGGAATCTGTTATTGGAAAGGGATTGATAGGCATGTGTTGTAATGACTAATGGAAAGACAAATAGTAATGATGGAGAAAAATCCATGCTTTTAGGTTTTTGCTCTCATGTCAGCATGGTGGTGGTGGTGGTTTATTTGGTAAGCTGGGTCCAACTCTTGAGACCCCATGGACTATAGCCTGCCAGGCTCCTCTATCCATAAAATTTTCCAGGCAAGAATACTGGAGTAGGTTGCCACTTCTGTCTCCATCCCATCAGCATACTGGCACTTATATCCTTTCACTGCACTTCACCTCATTTTCACTTTTCTAAGTTTTCAGAAATGTTGGAAATATTTCTATATTTCTGCATCCTCTCCCTTCAGCTTAATGATATACTTTCAGTGGTAATTTGAGTAAACAAATCTTTGCTCTTAAAGCTGTGAATTTAGTTGAAGTGCATAGCATTTTAGACAATTTAGTGAGTGAAATTAACTTTGTAAAAGATCCAAAGGGTTTGGTTAGGACATCTGACATGCAGTCAGCAACTAAAAGTCCGGGATCTGTTGAATGGCACCCGATGTCAAGAAAAGGCATCCAGGAGCTGGGGAAATCTGTCCTGCAATGGGCAGTAAGCATTCCAATGTACAATTGGCAAAAATTCCACAATGGATAAGTTAGTATCTAGTAACCCAATTCAATTCAATTCAATTCAGTCGCTCAGTCATGTCCGACTCTTTGCAACCCCGTGGATAGCAGCATACCACACTTCCCTGTCCATCACCAACTCCTGGAGCATGCTCAAATTCATATCCATCAAATCGGTAATGCCATCCAACTATCTCATCCTTTGTCATCCCCTTCTCCTCCTGCCTTCAATATTTCCCAGAATCAGGGTCTTTTCTAACAAGTCAGTTCTTTGCATCAGGTGGCCAAAGTATTGGAGCTTTAGCTTCAGCACCAGTCCTTCCAATGAATATTCAGGGTTGATTTTCTTTAGGATGGACTGGTTGTATCTCCTTGCAGACCAAGGGACTCTCAAGAGTCTTCTCCAACACCATAGCTCAAAAGCATCAATTCTTCAGTGCTCAGCTTTCTTTATGGTCCAACTCTCACATTCATACATGACTACTGGAAAAACCATAGTTTTGACTATATCAACTTTGTTGGCAAAGTAATGTCTCTGCTTTTTAATATGTTGTCTAGGTTTGTCATAGCTGCATTTCTTCCAATGAGCAAGTGTCTTTTAATTTCAGGGATGCAGTCACCATCTGCAGTGATTTTGGAGCCCAAGAAAAGAAAGTCTCTCACTATTTCCATTGTTTCCCTATCTATTTGCCATGAGGTGATGGGATCGGAGGCCATGATCTTAGTTTTCTGAATGTTGAGTTTTAAGCCAACATTTTCACTCTCTTCTTTTACTTTCATCAGGAGTCCTTTTAGTTCCTTTTCACTTTCTGCCATAAGGGTGGTGGTATCTGCATATCTGAGGTTATTGATAGTTCTCCCAGCAATCTTGTAATCAGGTAGTACCTTTCCTCAATTGACATGGGGATTTTTAGAAAGATATTTAGAGAGAAAATATCACTGTCATAAAAGAGGTAAGAAAAAGATTTGTTTAGTGGCACTTATGAGTTTAGTTTTTGATGCATAAAATGGGAAGAGTCAGTGGAATACTCTAGGTAGAAGATTTTAAAAGTTAAAGAAAATATACAAAAGTAATTGAGAGAGCATAGTTACACATTATGGGGGCTTCCCAGGTGGCATGGTGGTAAAGAATTTGCCTGATAATGCAGGAGATACAAGAGATGTGGGTTCAATCCCTGGGTCGGGAAGATTCTTTGGCATAGGAACTGACAATGTACTTCTGTATTCTTGCCTGAATAGCCAATGGACAGAGGAACCTGGTGAGCTAAAATCCTTGGGGTTGCAAAGAGTTGGACACGACTGAGTGGCTGAACTTACACACTCATACATTGTATGGTGAGAATTCTGTGTGCCCAGACATTCAGTTGTGTCTGACTCTTTTACAACCATTTGAACTGTAGCTCACCAGGGTTCTCTGTCCATGGGATTTTTCAGGCACAGTTACTGGAGCGGGTTGCCAGTTCCTACTCTAGGGTATCTTCCTGACCCAAGAATCGAACACTTGTCTCCTTTGTCTTCTGTGTTGCAGGCAGTTTCTTTACTGCTGAGCCATCAGGAAAGCTCCACACGAATAATACAACATGATGTCACATGAGTGGTTAAGACTCACTGAAAGAGCTTTAAAAGGATAGGAAGAGGTAGAAAACAGTGATATAAAAGTTAGGGTTGGGACAATGTCCCTAGTTGGCAGGAAGAGAAAGGAGAGCAAAAAGTATAGGTGATAAACCAAAGAAATTCTAGAGGGAGTTAAATGATTCTGTTTGTTACTAAGTATTAATACCACAGCTGGGTTTTCTGATTGATATTTTAAAAATAGTAACCCTTACATCTGACCCTTTCTTTCTATTCATATAATGAAATCTCTGTTACTGCTGGCCTTTATCCTGAACACTTGATTACTTCTTCATTTATAAAACTGGTTAACTTTATTATGCCCTTTTGTTCCATTCAACTCTGATTGTGAATTTTGACTGTGTGGTTACTATATATGTGGCACCGTAGGAGTTTTTAACAATGTTATTTATTTATTTATTTTCCAGGAGAACGTCACACAGTCTCAAAGATTTGGAATAATTCTGAACCCACCTTGTCCTTGATTTTGTGTCTAGATTGTCCACAGATATATCCATCCTAGTTCTAGTTCCCAAGAGAAAAGAACCCTGGAGCAAGGGTTAAATGCTGCTGCTTTCTTTGGAAGGTAAAATCCCAGAGCGCTGCGACTGAGAGGAAAAGGGAGCAAGACAGAGAGGAACGTAAAGTAATGTAAGGTAACATGTTGTGCTGCCCTCTGCCTTATGCCAAACCACAAAGATACAGCCAGCACTGACACACGCATCTGCCTAGCCACTTGTGACTTCTTTGGGTGCACTGTGTGAATCAAACACTGCTCAGAGAACCCTATGGAAGGGAGACGGGAGAGGATATTTATCCTCCCATCTTCTGTTTTCCATTTAATGAATCTTGACTATCAGACAATTAACTGCCCCACATTTCAGAGCTGTATTTTCCAGTCGCTATGGTGGTAGTTTGGAAAACTATGCCTGTATCCAACCTGGAAGTGATGGGGAAACCTGTCAGGGCTTGTGGTTGGCTTGGGCCAGAGGCCAAAGGGGAAAGACCTCAGACCTCCTTAATAGCCTCAGGTGCCAGCACTAAACATTCCCTGGGCTAAGTCAGTAGCTGTGACTGCGGAAGTGTGGGTGGTTCCTCTGGGAGGATATGCCATGGTGATTGTTGAAGAGGGACCAACAACTGAGGGATGGAAGACAGGTAACAAGAGGATCACAGAAGATGCATTAACCCGTGCCTGCTGTGATATCTAAGCATCACTAGCTTCTGCTAATTCAGTTTCTATATCATGATCTCTTAGGGTGACAAGTGGGGTTTCCCAGCTGGCTCTAGTGGTAAAGAACCTGTTTACCAATGCAGGAGACTTGAGACACAGGTCCAGCTTTTGGGGAAGAGAGGAGCAAAGGTGTAATTTAAGGTCCCTGAAGAATGATTGAGGGTGTGTGTGTGTGTGTGTGCACGCTAGTTGCTCAGTCATGTCTGACTCTTTGCAACCCTATGGACTGTAGCCCACCAGGCTCCTGTGTCCATAGGATTTCCTAGGTAAGAATACTAGAATGGGTACCCATTTCTTCCTCCAGGGATCTTCCCAACCCAGAGATTGAAACTGGGTCTCCTGCATTGCAGGTGGGTTCTTTACTGCCTGAGCTACAAGGGAAACCTGATTGAGGGTGTAGGAGATGGTTAAACCTTAGGACCAGGAATGAAAGGCTGATTGTTTCGGGAACAAACCTCTACACTGAACTGACCTATTCTCTACAAAAATTGGAAGAGTGGTGTTCAGGAGAAAAAAAACAGAAAGAAGAGTTAGGTGGATTGCCCAGATGGGCTCACTAGACATTTTTATTCCAAAGGTTGCTTTTAAAAATCCACGATGTACCAAAAAACGTTCAGTTTAAGTTCAGAATTTATTGGTTTTACTGCTAAGAAATGTTTATTCACCAATGCCAATATACTCTGAAATATGTTGGTTGCCTTCTTTATTCATTTCACCAGGTGAGTCCATCACTATCTGGTCTTGGCCACTATAAGCATTTTTCTGTTGCTCTGTGTCTCAGGGAGCACTATCAGCCTTTCAGGCAGAAATTGTAATGGTAAAGTTTTATCAAAGAAGTTCGAGATGGTGCAAAAATCTCAGATCCTGAAAACCTAATGCCATATCATAACTCAGTCATTATGTGAACCAAAACACTTTTACAATTTTCAGATACTCTTTAAAGGGGCACTACTATCTGAGAAAAAGCTCTCTACTGTTCTGTGTGATGAGCATTTATGAGATCTTGGCTTCATGAGGCTTGTATTATAGTGAAATTTCTATTGGAGCAAGTTGGAAACATATTCATGTGATGAATGTGGACACTGCTGGACTCTATTAGTTCACTTCAGTTCAGTTGCTCAGTTGTGTCTGACTTTGCAACCCCATGGACTACAGCAAGCCATGCTTCCCTGTCCATCACCAACCCTCAGAGCTTGCTCAAACTCATATCCATCGAATCGGTGATGCATCCAACCATCCCATCCTCTGTTGCCCCTTTCTCTTCCTGCCTTCAATCTTTCCCAACATCACGGTCTTTTCCACCTTTTCATATCAGGTGGCCAAAGTATTTCAGCTTCAGCTTCAACATCATTCCTTCCAATATTCAGAACTGATTTCCTTTAGGATTGACTGGTTTGATCTCCTTACAGTTCAAGGGAAAGAGTCTTCTCCAACACCATAGTTCAAAATCACTAATTCTTTGGTACTCAGCTTTCTTTATAGTCCAACTCTCACATTCATACATGACTGCTGGAAAAACCATAGCTTTGACTAGATGGGCCTTTGTTGTCAAAGTAATGTCTCTGATTTTATTATGCTGTCTATGTTGGTCATAGCTTTTCTTCTAAGGAGTAAGTAAGTAAGTAAAGTCACTCAGTCGTGTCCGACTCTTTGTGACCCCGTGGACTGCAGCCCACCAAGCTCCTCAGTCCATGGGATTCTCCAAGCAAGAATACTGGAGTGGGTTGCCATTTCCTTCTCCAGGGGATCTTCCCGACCCAGGGATCGAACCCAGGTCTCCCGCATTGGAGGCAGACGCTTTAACCTCTGAGCCACCAGCGAAGGAGTAAGCGTCTTTTAATTTCATGGCTGCAGTCACCATCTGCAGTGATTTTGGAGCCTCCCAAAATGAAGTCTCTCACTGTTTCCATTATTTCCCCATCTATTTGCCATGAAGTGATGTCACCAGATGTCATGATCTTAGTCTTTTTCAAAGTTGTATTTCAAGCTAACTTTTTCACTCTCCTCTTTCACTTTCATAAGAGGCTCTTTAGTTCTTCTTTCCTTTCTGCTATAAGGGTGGTATCATCTGCATATCTGAGGTTATTAATATTTCTCCTGGCAATATTGATTCCTGCTTGTGCTTCATCCAGCCCAGCATTTCACATGATGTACTCTGCATAGAAGTTAAATAAGCAGGGTGACAATATACAGCCTTGATGTACACCTTTCCTGATTTGGAATCAGTCTGTTGTTTCATGTCTGGCTTGAACTGTTGCTTCTTCACCTGCATACAGATTTCTCAGGAGGCAGGTAAGATGGTCTGGTATTCCCATCCCTTGAAGAATTTTCCAGTTTGTTGTGATCCACACAGTCAAAGGCTTTGGTGTNACCTTTCCTGATTTGGAATCAGTCTGTTGTTTCATGTCTGGCTTGAACTGTTGCTTCTTCACCTGCATACAGATTTCTCAGGAGGCAGGTAAGATGGTCTGGTATTCCCATCCCTTGAAGAATTTTCCAGTTTGTTGTGATCCACACAGTCAAAGGCTTTGGTGTAGTCAATAAGGCAAAAGGAGATGTTTTTCTGAAACTCTCCTGCAATGATCCAACAGATTTTGGCAATTTGATTTCTGGTTCCTCTTCTTTTTCTAAATCCAGCTTGAATGTCTGGAAATTCACGGTTTACAATATGTTGAAGCCTGGCACACTTTTAAAAAATTCTTACTCCCTCTCCCCAAAATTATCCCCCCTGATCATTGTGTCTAGACTCCTGTTATCATGGAACTATGAGCCTTAGAATACAGATGCTTTATTCCTATAATGTGCAGTGCCTGATAATGAAGCCAACTCTGAGAACCTCAAGATTCAAAATGGACTTTACGTGATATCATGTGTATCCTCTATTAAGTGGTAACTAATAGGAGATTAAACCAGTCCATCTTAAAGGAAATCAACCCTGAATATTTATCAGAAGGACTGATGCTGAAACTGAAGCTCTGATACTTTGGCCACCTAATGCAAAGAGCCAACTGATTGGAAAAGACCCTGATAGTGGGAAAGATTGAGGACAAAAGGGGAAAGGAGCAGCAGAGAATGATATGGTTACATAGCACCACCAACTCAAAGGACATGAATCTAAGCAAACTCCAGGAGATAGTGAAAGGCAGGGCAGCCTGGTGTGCTGCAGTCCATGGGGTTGCAAATAGACAAAACTCAGCAATTGAACAATACCAGCTCTTACTAGATTTTTTTGTTAAATGAGCTAATAATCTTTTACTTATAAAACTCTTTTATGGGCTTACCTTTGATACTTAAAAATTAAAAAAAATCATATTTGATGCATGGATAGTTTGATGGTATTCTTTTCATGTGCGATTTAGCCACTTCCCTGTGTTGAAATGGTGAGTGAAGAGACCTAGTTTATGTCTCTGTTTGCCTATTTTCTCTCATATTGTCTGCATGTCAACTTGGAAACAAAAAAAGAAGACAACTGAAGGCAAATCTGGTATTCGGGCAGGCATAGAACTTTAGCTTTTTAACGTTGGGAACTCCCTGTTCTCATTAATATAATCAAAAGGACTTAGACATTTTCAGCGAAGGTCGCTCAGTTGTGTTCGACTCTTTGCAACCCCATGGATCCAGGTCAGAATACTGGAGTGGGTAGCCTTCCCCTTCTCCAGGGGATCTCCCCAATCCAGGGATTGAACCCAGGTCTCCCACATTGCAGGGGGATTCTTTATCAGCTGAGCCACAAGGGAAGCCGATTGTCTGTGTGGGGAGACACTATTAAACATCATATTGTTAAAAACGTTTCAACTCAATATTCAATTCAAAGCATTTTGTAAAGATGGTGTGTGCGTGTTTAGTATAAGGTAAAAAAGATTGCATGTGCCTTAATCTTATGGGCTTCCCTGGTGGGCTCAGTTGTAAAGAATCTACCTGTGATGCATAAAAGGCAAGAAACATTGGTTGGGGATGATCCCTTGGAGGGGGGCTGGCAACCCACTCTATATTCTTGCCTGGAGAATCCCATGGACAGAGGAGCCTGGCAGGCTACTGTCTATAGGGTCTCAAAGAGTTGGACATGACTAAAGTGACTGAGCATGCACGTAATGGTTTGTTACACATTTTGCTGCTTGAATTCTAGGTTGGGGTTTTGGTGTCACTTTAATAAGTATGAATGATGCATTTTATTGTGCTATGTATACTTAAGCTAAGTATTAGGAAGTGCTTAATTGATGTCTTGCTGTCTGTTGAAAAGACAAAGCATAAAACTAATCCAAATAGTGTTTTCAAAAATAGTTTATTTGTAAGCGGCACTGAAGTTTTATTGCTGGTGCCCATGTACTAGTGTGTTTTAGTCTAGTAGTTCCATTAGATCACATTTCACAGGCAGTTTTTACTGGTAACTTTATACAGCTGAACTTCATGTACAAAAAATAAAACATCTAAAATCACAGTATTTATTTATTTAATAATTCAATAAATATTCATTGTACCTTTTCCATTTTCCAGGTTATCTCCAAAGTGCTGCAGAAACAGTGATGAAGGAGACAGTTATGCTTCTTGCTTTCAGCCAGAAAGCTGGAGCTTCAAAGGCATTAAATAAAATGTAATTGTAGTATGTAAGCTATAAGAAGTCTGGAACTTTTGTTTCTTTTGTTCGGTGTTGTACCTCGAACAGAACAAGGACTTCACATGTATTTGTTTAGTTAAAAAAAAAAAAAAAAAGGAACAAATGAGTATAATATAAGGTCCTATGGAACTGTATAACAGAGAGATTTAACTTAGTCTAGGGGTCAAGGAGGTCCCTCTGTTCAAGTAAAAAAGCAGAGCTATAGTAATTAACCTTATGGAAAAAAATCTGAAGATAGTCACCAGAGGTAGGCATAGGCTGGTAATGGACGAAAGCAGTCAATACTTACCCCAGATGACCTAAGGTAACAGAGCAAGAGTTGACAGGACACTTGATCAAGTGGATCAAAGGGATTTAGTGGAAACAGAATGAGGCACTCCCAAGTCTATGGAGAAGATTATGATTCTATGGATTCAAGTGTCTATCATTTACAATAATGCTTGATTAGAGGCTTGTCTCTAGGTCCCAACGAAAGAACACTGATAAATGATAATGGAAACTTTCACCCTAGTACATTCTAAAATACCTTACTAATTGCTTCCTTAAGTCTATTCTCTCCCTACTTTAATCCATCCTACTTATGCTTGCAAAAACCTCCTCACTGGGCCAAGGAGCAAGGAAGCATTGTGGGAGAAATTATTCAAAAACACAATATATGATGATAACCCCAAAGTCCCCAATTCTTTTCTTTTGCAAGGGAGTATGGTGATCCATATTAGTCATCTGTAGATTCCTATTATTATCCTTACACCAAAACAGTAATGGATGAAGGCTGGCCATTGCTAGCACCTCTCAATTCCTTCTGGCAACTAAATGGAAAGGAGGGAGGAGTTATTTGGCTTCTAATTTTGACAATAAGCTTGGCTTTTATATTTTTGTTTGTAAGACAGTATTCAGTGTGCAGGTATTGTCACTTTACAGTTCTTCATAAGGAACATACTTGTTCCCCTATTCTTAACAATAACTTCATCATTCAGGTTTCTATTGCTTTGGTGAACACAACTGCTTTAGAAGACTGTGTGTATGTATACTGATTTTATAAATTCTCTTGAAGGAATTAAGAGGGTATTCAATTGTAATTTTCTAAGAACTAATTTTTCCTTTAAAAAGTTGATATTTAGTCACTGCACATCTAGAGGCTTCCCAGGTGGCACAGTGGTAAAGATGCAAGAGACAAAGGAGACAGGGGTTCAATCCCTGGGTCAGGAAGATCCCCTGGAGGACGAAATGGCAAACCACTCCAGCATCTTATCAGGGAAAATCTCATGGACAAAGGAGCTTAGTGGGCTACAGTCCTTGGGGTCACAAAGAATCAGCCATGACTAACCGACTGAGCACACACACACACCTCTTACCTCTTCCTTCATGATGTGAAAGAGTTAAAAGTCTATTTCCTGGAATTAAATACGATGGTCTAAGGAGACAAAACAGCCAAAGGTTCTGTTTGAAAGCTGCGGAAACTTTATGGCTTCAAAACCGACCCCTCTCCCATACCCTGACCCTGTCACTACTTGAAATTAACAGTTTCAGTTAGATTTTGTTTGGTCTTCTCAAGTTTGCTTGCTGCTGCTACTGCTAAGTCGCTTCAGTCGTGTCCGGCTCTGTGTGACCCCATAGACGACAGCCCACCAGGCTCTGCCGTTCCTGGGATTCTCCAGGCAAGAACACTGGAGTGGGTTGCTATTTCCTTCTCCAATGCATGAAAGTGAAAAGTGAAAGTGAGGTTGCTGAGTCGTGTCTGACTCTTCGCGACCCCATGGACTGTAGCCTACCAAGCTTTTCCGTCCATGGGATTTTCCAGGCAAGAGTACTGGAGAGGGATGCCATCGTCTNAAGAACACTGGAGTGGGTTGCTATTTCCTTCTCCAATGCATGAAAGTGAAAAGTGAAAGTGAGGTTGCTGAGTCGTGTCTGACTCTTCGCGACCCCATGGACTGTAGCCTACCAAGCTTTTCCGTCCATGGGATTTTCCAGGCAAGAGTACTGGAGAGGGATGCCATCATCTTATTCTTCCTTAAATGCAGAAGAAAACTGATGGTCTCACACATTAGTAGGAAGGGGGCCCGATCAAAGTTCAGGTCTTACTGAGAGAGTTTGGATCAGCTCAACTTTAATGACTAAATGCAGTCTTCTTCATTTTCTCTTGCATCAGCATTTAAACAGGGATCTGTAAAATCCTAATTACTGACTAGAGTAACATTATCTGCATTTATTCTCTGTTAACAGATATTACTTTTGCTTATTTCAGGAGCTCTGCCAGAAATTACCTACTGTATGCTCAATTATCCACCTCCCCACAGCAACACATTATTTTAATATAAACTTTTCACTGTAGTCAGCAACTATTGTGTATTTTCTTTAAATTGAGTTGTCATATCTTATTATAAAATATAAAAGGAAATGACTGGAACTCTTATGGTTAGACAGAGTCATTTTACTGTGGTTTGGCTTCTATTTGCAGCATATTTTCAATCCAGCAGGCCTTAACATGACCATGGGAAAATAAAAGAATCTATGAAATAAACAGAACAGTTAAAATGAGAAATATGCACTGTATATCCATTGGGTTAAGTCATTTTTTTTTAAATTAAATGCAGATCTTTTTTAGTACTAACCTACTGTGCTATGCAAGAAATGTAAATATGTCCTTAATATGAAGATTAATATCTAGGTTAAATCAGTTTCAGGCTTCCTGCCTGATAACAAATCTCATTTACATTCTGAATACCAAATAGGGTTGAGCCAAAAATGTTTGCAAGCTAAGAAGCTATTTTTTTTAAGTTCAATCTTAACATAAGAGTGACAATCTTTAAAGGTTCTCATTGATTGTGGTTTATTATTCAATTATCTAAACGCTGAGCTCAAGAGTAAATGGGAATTCCTCATTACAATCTCACTATGAAATCAAAAAAGTAGACTAAATATGTCAAAATATCTCTCCCACAGTATCTTCTGAGCCTCCTGATGTTATAATATTGGTTATCAAAATATCAAGTTATATAATTAAAACAAGGATTTAAAATATAGAGCCATTTCTTATCCCTGAAAAGTGATAAATTATAGTCTACTATCTGCTTTCCCACAATGCAGGTAACAGCTTATTTTAAAGGAAGATGAAAGAATGCTAATGAATTATTAATCAGCTTAGTCTTGCTTCCTTTTAATAATGTTAACTTTCAGCATAATTCACAATCACAAATAAGACTTCCACTGACCAAGCTAATACGTAAATGTTTGATTACTCAAAACATTCAGATCTTTATTTCAATCACTTTATAGGTGTGAAAGGTCTCCTCCATACAATATCCCTCAATAATTAGGCTGAAAATCTTATGTTTCACAAGGACCTGCTGATGACAATAATAATCACCCAGGCAAACTACACTTGTATTTGCTACTCTTATCATTTATGTAAAAGCATTTTGAAAAGAGCCAATTTCACATAGCAGCTAAATGTCTGAGTTCAGAGAAATTGCTTAAATGTACCTAGGAGAAAGAAGTGAAGTGCATAGGCAGCTTGTGAAAAAAAAAAAATTATCTTTGTTTATATTTTGAGAATCCTAATGTAAAGCAATATGATTTGCTTTGCTTTTGACAGGGCCCTAACTTGGAAACACTGATTTTTTTTTTTCCGGTTGAATTATACAAGATTGCTAGTTTATATATTTGTTGAAAGTTGCATCGATAGAATATTTATTAATGTTTGCCAAGCGTTACTTCTCTGGCAAAGGTATGTAATATGATCTTAATTTATTCCTTTAAAAAAGTCTCAATGCTTTGTTTATCTAAAGTTTGACTATCTGGGAAGCTCTCCAGACCACTACTAGGGATCTCAGATCAACTGTGGGTCTAGAATAGATTTCAACATTAAGCTAAGTGGGATCCAGTTTTCTCTCACCTCTTAAACAGTAAGGACATGCACGTTTCATTCAAGTATACAGTGATAAAGATACTCTCAGAAAATGCATGTAATTCACCTATCTATTGCTGCATATCAGTCCTTCCCAAAAACTTAATGGTTTAAATAGCAGCCATTTTATTAGCTGACAATTCTGAGGAGTTAAGTGTTTAGACAGAGGTTAGCTGAATGGACTTGTGTACTACATGGCATCAACCAAGGATTTCCCATAAGGTTTCAGTGAGAACATAGATTTAAAGCCTGGCAAATGTGGTAAAAATTGCAGCCTCTCTACCTCTTGTACCTTTGGCAAGCCATATAGCTTTTCTAAACTTCACCCTATCCATTCATAAAATAATAGCACAATCTATTCTGTACAGAAATGCTCTTCTGGCTTTTTTTGGCTAGATTGTTGAGTACTGATGATCTGAAGTTATCTCTTGCTACAGATACTGAGTTAAAAGAAAAACTCCCACACTCCCCTTTACATGTTTCTGCTTCAGACCCCTGGATGCACCGCTTCAATAGCAAATGCAGTAGTGGAATTCACTAGTTAGAACAGAGCCCCAGAGGAACTTTTCTCTCCTGCTGATCGCTTGTAATTGGTGTTTAAAGGGACCCAAGGACTCTCCTGGGATCTGTTCTCTCCCTCTCCTTGCAAACTCACCTGAGTGTGTGGATCCATGGTTTATTTTTAGGTAAAGCTTGAAGTCCCATGTTGGGTTTAAGCCTCTGCTCATAAGCAATAGGTTGGCTTTTATAACTTTGCTTACATTCTAAGAAACTCGTGACTTACTAAAGTCATTTCTCTACTTTCACTTTCTTATTTTGGAAAAAAAAATTATTTCATATTTCCAACAGAGTTCCACCAAAAGGAAGGGTGATCCACATTTGCCTATACTTCTGGGTTATAATCCCTAGTATTAATAATAATGCCCAAATAACAGTGGTTTGAGAATCAGAGAGTACTCAATCAACTTTAGTTGCCTTCCTCTTTCATAAGTTAACTTTTGCATATTCATTATTTGAAAGATAAAGATTGTAAACTTTTATATATGAGATATAACTTCAGAACTAAACATAAAACTTCCATTCTTATGCAATTTTTACAAGTTTTGTGGATGTTGTTCAGTTGCTCAGTTGTGTCTGACTCAGCGACCCCGTGGACTGCAGCACGCCAGGTTTCCCCGTCCTTCACTGTTTCACAGAGTTTGCTCAAACTCATGTCCACTGAGTCGCTGATACCATCCAACCATCTCGTCCTCCGTTGTCTCCTTCTCCTCCTACCTTCAATTTTTCCCAACATCAGGGTCTTTTCCAGTGAGTCAGTCTTTACATCAGGTGGTCATAGGATTGGAGCTTCAGCTTCAGCATCAGTCTTTCCAATGAATATTCATGGGTGATTTCCTTTAAGATTGACTGGTTTGAGCTCCTTGCAGTCCAAGGGACTCTCAAGAGTCTTCTCCAACACCACAATTTAAAGGCATCAACTCTTTGGTGCTCAGACTTTTTTATTGTTCAGCTCTCACATCTGTACATGACCTTTGGAAAAACCACAGTTTTGACTATATGGACCTTTGTCGGCAAAGTAATGCCTTTGGTTTCTAATATGCTGTCTAGGTTTGTCATAGCTTTTCTTCCAAGGAACAAGTGTCTTCTAATTTCTTGACTGCAGTCACCAACTGCAGTGATTTTGGAGCCCAAGAAAATAAAGTCTGTTAATGTTTCCATTGTTTCCCCATGTATTTGCCATCAAATGATGGGATGGGATGCCACGATCTTAGGTTTTTGAATGTTGAATTTTAAGCCAGTTTTTTCACTCTCCTCTTTCACCTCCATCAAGAGGTTCTTTAATTTCTCTTTGCTTTCTGCCATAAGGGTGATGTTATCTGCATATCTGAGGTTGTTGATATTTCTCCCTGCAATCTTGATTCCAGCTTATACTTAATCCAGTCCAGCAATTTGCATGATATAGTCCACATATAAGTTAAATAAGCAGGGTGACAATATACCGCCCTATTGTAAACCACACTATGGTTTGTATGATATGGGGAGGAAGAAGATGAAGCGTACATTTAATGAGTTTATCTAGTGGGTGATTTGGAGGCTGAGAAGGATGGTGAATTATGGCATAGACGAGTACATGGTTACCCAAAATACAATAATTTCTGTGACTGTGGTTAGTAGGTGGTGCTATGGAAGCACAGAGAAATGTCTGAGTGCAAATAAGGTGCTAGCAAGTGCCTAGAGGATCTTCATTCATCTCCCAGTTTCATTAAATGTGTTCCTCCCTATTCTTTGTGTATTCTTAATATCAAACTGCTTATATATTCCCCATGACATTGCATATGCTGTTTGTTTTGTATGAGATTCCCTTATCATCATTGTTTGGTTGGGAAACAGATATATTTCTGTCTGACCACATATTTTTCCCTCTAGATAGTCTCCTACCAGTTATTTTCCCTTCCAAACTACTATTGCATAGGCAAAAATTCATTCCCTACTCCCATTATCTTTGAGGTATATGGGAATTCTCTGTACCTTCCCTACAAACTTTGCTGGGAAACTAAAACTTCTCTAAAACAAATTAAGTTTTTTTTTTTTTTTAATGGAACTGAGTTTTCATCTCATTTCATAAAATTGTGCCTGGTTCTTAATTTTTCTTATAATCCTTCAGAAAAATCATTCTCAGTTTTGTTTTGCCCTTCATTGCCATTCATGTTGTGCATAGTGTTTATTATTATTGTAAGTAAAGGGACTGCTCTGCCTGGATGGCTGGCAAAATTCAGTGCTATTTCTTTCTAATCTTTTTCACATATATTATTGCCAGTTACTATTCCATTAACTTCAGAGAAGCAGAAGCTCAAGCTCATAAACCATGGTATTAAAGTCTAAATTTCCATTGTGCTAATTTAGGAGGCTGTTTAAACTATGTGTTGAAATTTTTTGTAAAACTTCATACAGTTCATGCAATTTTTCAAACTGACATTCTAGAACTTCTGGTGAAAGGTAGAAATGAGTATTTGGAGAGTATTCACTGACATTTCAAACTCTTTAGGAATATGAAATTACCAATATGAAAGCTTAAGTAGGTAATTTTGATGTTCAACCCAAAATAGAATGATTGATTTTTATATGTAAATTTTAGCTTTTGAGCTCAGTTGAAATCTACACTTTTGTATTCCAAGGAAACTCCTCAGAAATTTAATTTGCAGGAAAAGATGCTTTCTTTTGAAGGAAACATTTTTTATAGAGACCTCTTCATTGAAATGTAACTGAGTGAAACATGAGGCTTTGACCATTTGCAGCTTTGACCTGAAATATCATTTTGGGTGTGGTATTTATGAGAAAACTTTTTAAAAATAAAAATTAACATAAAGCACACCCCAATATTTTGTGAGAGTAAAAAAAAAATTGCATAGAGGTGATACAGGGTTTTTTCCTGTAATAGGAGATTTGATAAAATGCTTGGCCAGTTTCATTTGTATAAATGGTCTGGGATGGTTTATGTTCTCACATCAGTTCAGTCATTTAAATGCCAGAGTCTAGTTCTCATAGTTGAGCCTGTATGAATCTGGAATCAGGTAACTAATCATTTGTATTGCCCTGAGCTGCAAGAGTGGGAACAGCCACATATAAACCAGATGAAACAGCTTCATTTACAATTACAAAAGCAAGGGCTTTCACAGAACAGGAAACAGTTTTACTGTAGCAATCCTATTTTCTAGATGGCATCTTCTTTATTTGAGAAATATGCAAAAGCAGTGAAAATGGTTTTTCTTTTTTTGTGTGTATACTAATTTTTGAGCTGTTTTATATAGAAACTAGAAATGGAGAGACCATGTTGACTTATTTCAAGTATATTTTCACTGTATAACTTTTTTTGAGGACAAACTATTTACTTTGGGTTATAAAAATAATGATCTGACATATTTGTCCACAAAACTACTGGATCCTATAATGTCATCGCTGTTGTATTTCTTCATATTAGAAAGTGTCATTCACAGCAAATCCTATTATGTTTTAAGATAAGACCATAGTAGTATGATAATGTTATGGATGAAATGATTTCTGATTATATTATTTTTGTATATTTGAAATGACACAAACTTTCTATATAGCAAGATAATGAATTTTTATACAGAGTAAAAACTATATGCTGTATTAATAATGTGGATAGAAATAAATCATGGTAAACAATTTTTTCTTCTTCACATCAACATAATTTCAGTGCTGCATATTTTTTGGGTTAATGAACACTGGATGATGACATCCACAATAAATTTGAAATAAAAGGCAATAGAGTCTGCTGTCACATAGAGTTCTTTTGGAGAGAGAAAATACTGTAACATTTTGGTTTGGGATTTTTATTGTTTCACACAGACAAAAGGTTCTTAAATGTAGCTATAAAGTAAGTGTCTAAGAAAGTTGACTCTTAGTCAGATTTTGACATCTGTTAACTGGTTTTATAGAACAGTTTTTAAAGCTGGCTTCAGAGATCATTATGTNTTTGGTTTGGGATTTTTATTGTTTCACACAGACAAAAGGTTCTTAAATGTAGCTATAAAGTAAGTGTCTAAGAAAGTTGACTCTTAGTCAGATTTTGACATCTGTTAACTGGTTTTATAGAACAGTTTTTAAAGCTGGCTTCAGAGATCATTATGTAACTATATACAAGAACCAATAATGTCAGCATGCCATAACAACAAGTCACTGTGGTTCGATTTCAAATACTGCTGTGCATTTAATAGCTTCCTGACTGCATTGTGTTTTTGGCCCAACAATATGATTGCATTTTGGGGCACAAATTAGCAGATTAGTATTGATAGTTCTTTTGTTCGATTAAAAAAATTGTGTATGTTGCTCTACATTTTCAAGTAGAAATTTTCTTTTCCCTGGAAAGCTATCACATTCTTAGAACAAATAATGAGAAAATGGTTTTATTGTAGGGTCCAATTCTCATGATATTTGTTTATCACTATATTTTCTCTGTTTCCTAGAATCTTGAATGTCAACATGTATTCTCAAATGAAAGGTTTTCTGATTTGAGAGTTCTAAATTGAATATAAAATACAACTGTTGAAATTAAATAAGAATAAATACCTTTGGGATTTCAAATTTTATTTTGATCTTATATTTGTTTTTTCTTATGAACAAGTAGCAAGGAATAGTATTTTTCCTTGCCAGTAAATATGTATTCCAATGATGTATTTCACCCCAAAATGTAGCTCCAGACATAAAACTAATTATGTTCTTTTTTATGGATCCAGTATCCTAGCTTTATGGAAGATGTTCATCAAACTTTGGCTATGATTTGTGTTCACCAAACCCCAGGCTCACACATACAGAAAGTAGTTGATAAGTCACATTATACAATGAGAATGTAAAATTCAATTTTATCCATGTAAAAAGCCCTCAAGCAATATTTGCTGGGTGAGAAAAATACAGACAGCAATTTTTTTTTTTATACTGTTCAGGTGGTGCATCTGAATATCATAATACATTCTAATCTGCTACATATATTACAAATCCAGCCATAAGAACACACTTAAGATTTCCAAAGTTAACCTCTGAAGAGAACACTAAAGCCAAATGCTCCTTAGATTTTCATTTGACTACATTAGCAAAAATGTCCTTGGGGAATGGAAAGGCCCCAGCTCATTCTGCATTTCCAATTGTCATACATAAACACATAAAATCGGATATGGATGATTTGATCCATGTTGCGTATGGATTACAAATAAATATGAAAGCCTTAATTCTTCCAGGTCCTGTTCACTTTCAACATGTCTTTTCTATTACACTGGTAGGTGATTTTACCTTCTCTTAACCATGCAAAAGCTATACTGTTTCAAAGCTGCAGATTAGTGATGGTGGCAGCTTATTTCTTTTGGCTATCTACAGCACCATCTCAGTGTCTTGAGGCATAAAAGAATATTATCTGTGTGACAGTTATGGCTGAAGCCATCTATACTGTTCATGCTATCAGCACTCCAAGTGCTCTGAATAGAAATCACTCAGTTTAAGACATTTTCTGTAGTTTCATTAAAACTTAACATTGCAAAGTGTTGGGAGTTGCAACTAAGGTTATACAAAATTTTCAGTGAGTCTCTTATGTGGAAAAGCATATAAGTGGTTGTTGGTTTTGTTTTCTCTCTCTCTCTCTTTTTTTTTTTTTTTTTTTTGGATGAGTTTTATCCATCTACATTTGCTAATCTTTGTAAAGGCACTGACCGTGGCAAAGCAACCTATAAATCTGCTTTGTTTCTTGACTTAATTTTCGTCACAAATAATGTGTCACTCTGATTGCATGGNCTCTTTTTTTTTTTTTTTTGGATGAGTTTTATCCATCTACATTTGCTAATCTTTGTAAAGGCACTGACCGTGGCAAAGCAACCTATAAATCTGCTTTGTTTCTTGACTTAATTTTCGTCACAAATAATGTGTCACTCTGATTGCATGGAATCATCAGCAGTGTCTTCAATTACTGCACACAGCCTCTGATCATAATACCTTCCTTCATTCTGAATCTGGGGGAGGAAGTAGAAAAAAGAGGTGGGGTGACTGGTGGGAGAGTAAAGGCACAGCTAGTTCTGTTACAAATGTCAGGTTACAGAGAAAGCGTGTATATTCACATAAGATAATTTTGAAGCTGGAGTTGTGATTGCAATAACGCCTCATTCATATCTGCATTTCATTTAAATGCACTGTTTTGACTCACTGAACATTTGTCAAAGACGGTACAGCTAAACTTTCTCACATGACCACTGAAGTAATGACCGCATTACATTACCAGGAAACTGCATAGCTTGCTGATACTTCCATTTTCCACAGCAGCTTACAAAATAATCAAAATGTGTGCATGAAATGGCGGCCTGCTTTGAATTTATTTTAATACAGATGGGCTTATGCCGAGAGAAGAAAAGTCTTGGACCCTCGACGCAAAAGACAATGACTTTGCACAAAGCTGAATTTTACTAGCATAGAATATGGATATATGAGTATTAGAATTTTCATAGCTATAGGAAGGATAATCTTTCAATCAGATTAATGAGAAAATATATTGCACAGGCCCTACAGCACTTTTTGCTTCCCAGGCTAATGCGTGATTTAAATCCCCAAAGTACATTTTCAGCATTACAATATCCTTTGATAATAATGTTGCTGGCACAAAGACAGATAAAAATAAAACAGTCCCCCTTGATTTCCTATTTCAGATTTGAAGTATATTTTCTGTTCTTTGCTAGCAATGAAGTGAATTCTATTGAGAAGAGTCACATTTAATAAGACAAAGAGAATTTTCTAATTATGCTACCTGTCAAGATGGAAATCTATGGGATTGCAACTGCAATTGAAGAAACTGGAGGAAGCAGTTGCATATAGTTCCGTTTACTTTGGTGTATGATTGCTATTTGCACGTAGATATTGCTAAATGTAAATCAAGCAAGCACAAAGAAGCATGCTTTGATGTAAACACCAAAAGGCAGGATTCAGAATGATTCTACCATTCCCATTTCATTTTCAGTAACCAATTTTCTGAGATTTTCTAATTCATCTGTTGAAAACAACATAAACCACTGGAAATGTTTAACAAAGGACAAAATCGCAGGCTGTGTTACATAACTGGATAATGTGAAAACTTGTAAAGCCAAACATACTTATGCAATAAATATACATATATACATAATTATGCACAATAAACATATACTAGAGGGAAGTGACTTTCAGGAAAAATATATACTAGAGAAAATAAATACAATGACTCTAGAATATATCTATATATTTTGTTGTTTTGACCTAATTTGGATTACAACTGTACAGACATTAAAGTAAATCTCACTCCTATTCAAATGCTTTCCTGGAAGTTATCACATGCCATTCTGTGTGAGCCTCTGGGGAATGGTTCCATGAGCCCCATCAAACATCACTCTTTTTTTTTTTTTCCTCACTGTAATTGTTGGTGCACTATGGCGCATTAGACAGGGAAAATAAATACTGTGTTTTCAATGATTTCTTATGTTATGTAGACACAAAGTTGCACACAATCAATAATTATAAATACCAGCATTTGCTAAAAAATAAATTCCAGTAGGCCTCAAATGATAATAATTATGATAAATAGGAGTTTACCAGTAACACATTTTCAGAGACACAGTGGAAAGAGTAAAAATTGTTAGCAAAATATATAACAGCAGAAAACTTATGATTAGGGATTTAGTTTTAAAAATTAACCTTTAATCTCCAAGAGAACAAACTCTATTAAGTTTGATAATGTATTCTACAAATACATTGACAAGGTATTAAAATGGCTTGCTGAGTCACTTCAGTCGTGTCCTACTTTGTGTGACTGTAAGGACTGTAGACTGCCAGGCTTCTCTGTCTATGGGATTCTCTAGGCAAGAATACTTGAGTGAGTTGCCATGGCTTTGTCCATGGGATCTTCCCAATCCAAGGATCTAATCTGCAACTCTTCTGCACTGGCAGGCAGGTTCTTTATCACTAGCGCCACCTGGGAAATCCCATTAAAATGTTCTTAGTTTTGCATAAGAAGCACAAGCTAGAATCAAGATTGCCGGGAGAAATATCAATAACATCAGATATGCAGATGACACCACCCTTATGGCAGAAAGTGAAGAGGAACTAAAAAGCCTCTTGATAAAAGTGAGAGAGGAGAGTGAAAAAGTTGGCTTAAAGCTTAATATTCAGAAAACTAAGATCATGGCATCTGGTCCCATCACTTCATGGGAAATAGATGGGGAAATAGTGGAAACAGTGTCAGACTTTATTTTTGGGGTCTCCAGAATCGCTGCAGATGGTGATTGCAGCCATGAAATTAAAAGACGCTTCCTCCTTGGAAGGAAAGTTATGACCACCCTAGATAGCATATTCAAAAGCAGAGACATTACTTTGCCAACAAAGGTCCATCTAGTCAAGGCTATGGTTTTTCCAGTGGTCATGTATGGATGTGAGAGTTGGACTGTGAAGAAAGCTGAGCGCTGTAGAATTGATGCTTTTGAACTGTGGTGTTGGAGAAGACTCTTGTGCATCCCTTGGACTGCAAGGAGATCCAACCAGTCCATCCTAAAGGAGATCAGTCCTGGGTGTTCATTGGAGGGAATGATGCTAAAGCTGAAACTCCAGTACTTTGGCCNCACAGGCCCTACAGCACTTTTTGCTTCCCAGGCTAATGCGTGATTTAAATCCCCAAAGTACATTTTCAGCATTACAATATCCTTTGATAATAATGTTGCTGGCACAAAGACAGATAAAAATAAAACAGTCCCCCTTGATTTCCTATTTCAGATTTGAAGTATATTTTCTGTTCTTTGCTAGCAATGAAGTGAATTCTATTGAGAAGAGTCACATTTAATAAGACAAAGAGAATTTTCTAATTATGCTACCTGTCAAGATGGAAATCTATGGGATTGCAACTGCAATTGAAGAAACTGGAGGAAGCAGTTGCATATAGTTCCGTTTACTTTGGTGTATGATTGCTATTTGCATGTAGATATTGCTAAATGTAAATCAAGCAAGCACAAAGAAGCATGCTTTGATGTAAACACCAAAAGGCAGGATTCAGAATGATTCTACCATTCCCATTTCATTTTCAGTAACCAATTTTCTGAGATTTTCTAATTCATCTGTTGAAAACAACATAAACCACTGGAAATGTTTAACAAAGGACAAAATCGCAGGCTGTGTTACATAACTGGATAATGTGAAAACTTGTAAAGCCAAACATACTTATGCAATAAATATACATATATACATAATTATGCACAATAAACATATACTAGAGGGAAGTGACTTTCAGGAAAAATATATACTAGAGAAAATAAATACAATGACTCTAGAATATATCTATATATTTTGTTGTTTTGACCTAATTTGGATTACAACTGTACAGACATTAAAGTAAATCTCACTCCTATTCAAATGCTTTCCTGGAAGTTATCA
Organism: Oreotragus oreotragus; assembly: GCA_006410675.1. Taxonomy (NCBI): domain Eukaryota; kingdom Metazoa; phylum Chordata; class Mammalia; order Artiodactyla; family Bovidae; genus Oreotragus; species Oreotragus oreotragus. The sequence goes on from SJYX01019950.1 coordinate 217,063, forward strand.
CATGCCATTCTGTGTGAGCCTCTGGGGAATGGTTCCATGAGCCCCATCAAACATCACTCTTTTTTTTTTTTTCCTCACTGTAATTGTTGGTGCACTATGGCGCATTAGACAGGGAAAATAAATACTGTGTTTTCAATGATTTCTTATGTTATGTAGACACAAAGTTGCACACAATCAATAATTATAAATACCAGCATTTGCTAAAAAATAAATTCCAGTAGGCCTCAAATGATAATAATTATGATAAATAGGAGTTTACCAGTAACACATTTTCAGAGACACAGTGGAAAGAGTAAAAATTGTTAGCAAAATATATAACAGCAGAAAACTTATGATTAGGGATTTAGTTTTAAAAATTAACCTTTAATCTCCAAGAGAACAAACTCTATTAAGTTTGATAATGTATTCTACAAATACATTGACAAGGTATTAAAATGGCTTGCTGAGTCACTTCAGTCGTGTCCTACTTTGTGTGACTGTAAGGACTGTAGACTGCCAGGCTTCTCTGTCTATGGGATTCTCTAGGCAAGAATACTTGAGTGAGTTGCCATGGCTTTGTCCATGGGATCTTCCCAATCCAAGGATCTAATCTGCAACTCTTCTGCACTGGCACGCAGGTTCTTTATCACTAGCGCCACCTGGGAAATCCCATTAAAATGTTCTTAGTTTTGCATAAGAAGCACAAGCTAGAATCAAGATTGCCGGGAGAAATATCAATAACATCAGATATGCAGATGACACCACCCTTATGGCAGAAAGTGAAGAGGAACTAAAAAGCCTCTTGATAAAAGTGAGAGAGGAGAGTGAAAAAGTTGGCTTAAAGCTTAATATTCAGAAAACTAAGATCATGGCATCTGGTCCCATCACTTCATGGGAAATAGATGGGGAAATAGTGGAAACAGTGTCAGACTTTATTTTTGGGGTCTCCAGAATCGCTGCAGATGGTGATTGCAGCCATGAAATTAAAAGACGCTTCCTCCTTGGAAGGAAAGTTATGACCACCCTAGATAGCATATTCAAAAGCAGAGACATTACTTTGCCAACAAAGGTCCATCTAGTCAAGGCTATGGTTTTTCCAGTGGTCATGTATGGATGTGAGAGTTGGACTGTGAAGAAAGCTGAGCGCTGTAGAATTGATGCTTTTGAACTGTGGTGTTGGAGAAGACTCTTGTGCATCCCTTGGACTGCAAGGAGATCCAACCAGTCCATCCTAAAGGAGATCAGTCCTGGGTGTTCACTGGAAGGACTGATGATGCTAAAGCTGAAACTCCAATACTTCGGCCACCTCATGAGAAGAGTTGACTCATTGGAAAAGACTCTGATGCTGGGAGGAATTGGGGGCAGGAGGAGAAGTGGACGACAGAGGATGAGATGGCTGGATGGCACCACCGACTCGATGGACATGAGTTTGAGTAAACTCCGGGAGTTGGTGATGGACAGGGAGGCCTGGCGTGCTGAGATTCACAGGGTCACAAAGAGTCGGACACCACCGAATGATTGAACTGAACTGAACATTGAAAAGACCTTGATGTTGGGAAAGACTGAAGGCTAAAGGATAAGAGGGAGACAGAGGATGAGATGGTTGGATAGCATCACTGACTCAGTAGAATTAACTTCAGCAAACTCTGGGAGATAGTAGCCTGGTGTGCTATATTCCATGGAGTCCCAGAGTCTGACACAATTTAGTGACTGAACAACAAAACTACATAAGCCATATTTTTGGTTTTGTAATCCATTTTGTGATCATGAAGAAAGAATGGATATTCTCAAAGCATTAATATAAAAATTAAACTGGATATGATTTTTAAAATAAACTATTATATACTTTAAAAGAAAATCTATCTATTATTATAGCACCACATTTTTTTACAATAAGAAACCCATTAGAATTAGAATATGACCTAAAAATTACTTTATGTATCTAAGTTCTGAATAAGCCAAGTTAATAATGCTCCATTTTATATCCACTATTTCACAATCTAATATCCGTATGTTATTGGCTGAATTGTGATGCTGGGAAAGACTGAAGGTGGGAGGAGAAGGGAATGACAGAGGATGAAATGGTCGGAGGACATCACTGACTCAATGGACATGAGTTTGAGGAAACTCCGGGAGCTGGTGATAGACAGGGAGGCCCGGTGTGCTGCAGTCCATGGGGTCACAAAGAGTCGGACATGACTGAATGACTGAACTGAACTGAACAAAATGCATATGTTGAAGTCCCATGGCCTAATATCTCAGAATATGACTATATTTGGCCATAGGATCTTAAAAGAGGTAATAAAATGAGATCATTAGGTTGGGCACTAATCCAGTGTGACCCATGTCCTTATAATAAGAGATTAGGATGAAGAAAGGTACATAGAGAAGACCATAGGAAGACAGAGGGAGGAAATAACCATGTATAAGTCACAGAAGAGGCCTCAGCAGAAACCAACTCTGCCAAGACTTTGATCTTGGACATCTAGTCTCAAGGATTGTGAAAATACAAATTTCTGTTGTTTAAGCCACTCTCTAGTGCTTTGTTATGGCCTCCCTAGAAAACCAATACACAACATAAAAACATGAAACATTGAGCTGTGGAAGGTTCAAGACCTTTTCTGAATATTATGACACCTATCGCTGAATTTTTGAATTATGGGTTGATAATATACTTTTGTATCAGGCTACTTATGTGGCCTGATTCTAAGTTCTGTATTCCATTTATGAGAACCAAATTCTCAGCAAGTTTATGGAATCAAGTCTACACAATCTGAGTCAGATTAGGAAATTATATGTATGGCCCAAACTTTGTATGTATTTTTGTACCCACTAATTTATATATTATTCTAATGATGTCATTTACCATGTGATTGATTGGATAGTAATAAATATTCACTTCATATTGTGCTAAACAAATACAACTATGTAAGTGCAATGTAAGTCTATGTAAGTACAATGACAGAGTTTTTTTAGTTAACATAATTTTGTTCAAGTTCACTTTGATGACTAATACAAATTAATAAAGTAACTTGAACTAACATTACACCACAATCTGAGTTGCTGAGTAATCATTAACCCTAAAAGTAACAATAGCTATCATATATTAAGATTTAATTTGTTCTAGGCACTGAACCAAGCATGAATACATATTGATTTTTTAAAATTCTCATGGCACTATGGTATAGATGAATCTTATTGACCTTTTAAAAGAAAAAAAAAGATAATTTGCGAAGTTTCGTCAGTTGACTAAAACACAAGCCGATTCAAGTCTGAGATGATATAGTCTTGAAGTTGGGCTCTGAAACAGAGTATCTCAGGGATAAAACTAAAATGATAGATCGCCAATTCCTTTTACAGATCTTCATGTTGAACAAATTTAGAAATAATCCTCTTCTTTCTAAATTTGTTAACTTCAACTAAGTTTAAAACGGTAAGTTTAAAGAACACTATTGTACCACATTCCACATCAGGTTTTTAAAACTTGACGACAGGCAGAAACTATTCAACTAGAAGATAAGAAAATCATTTACAGTTGATTTTATTGACTAGTAGTTTAGAAAGATGAACTCTATAATGGAAGTTGGAAAGGAAAAATAGTTGGTCAGGCTTGCTTACAGCTGCACATTGTCTTACAGTTACATGTGGACAATGAACTATAAACAGAAATCATAAAGCAGCTTCTTTTCATAGGGGAACACCACTTTTAAAAAATAAAAACACACCTTTAATCCCTTCAAACTCTGCTTCCATAATATAGGTAATCAAGAAGAAAGGGAACATGACTTTCTTTAATTAGTCTATAAAATTATTAAGCTTTATAGCTACTTCACTGAAAGTAAAGGTCCTATATAGTTCCTTAATAGTAAAGCAACAAGAATATTTGTGTTTGCCTTCCCTGGTGGCTCAGACGGTAAAGAGTCTGTCCGCAGTGCAGGGGACCCCAGTTTGATCCCCGGGTCAGGAAGATCCTCTGGAGAAGGCAATGGCAACCTACTCCAGTATTCTTGCCTGGAAAATCCCACGGATGGAGGTGCCTGGCAGGCTACAGTCCACGGAGTTGCAAAGAGTCGGACACAAATGAGTGACTTCATTCAGGGAGAGAGAAGTGGGGGAACTGTAGCCATTTGAACGTTTTCTTCATTGGAGATAGTCATACAGCACTCAGAGATTTGCAGAGTGAAAGTGAACATGTTAGGCATACATGACTCTTTGTGGCCCCATGGACTATACCCAAAAGGCTCCTCTGTCCATGGAATTATCTAAGCAAGAATACTGGAGTGTTTAGCCTTCCCTTCTTTGAGGGGTCTTCCTGAAAGGGACAGTGATAAGTGAAAGTGAAAGTTGCTAAGTCCTGTCTGACCCTTTGCTACCCCATGGATTTTACAGTCCATGGAATTCTCCAGGCCAGAATACTGGAGTGGATAGCCTTCCCCTTCTCAGGGTGTCTTTCCAACCCAGGGATCAAATCCACATCTCTCGCATTGCAGGCAGATTCTTTACCAGCTGAGTCACAAGGGATCTTCCTGATCCCGGGATCAAACCCAGGTCTCCTGCATTATAGGCAGATTTTTCACAGTCTGAGCCACTAAGCAAGCCCTTGCAGAACAAGCAAAAGCAACAAGTCAAACTAATTTTCTGGAGCCTGATGAAAACAAAAATGTAGCAGCATAGAGGAAGTAAACCTTTGTCTCTGAAATGAAAATGGGGATCATTCATGGAAAATTTTGACCCCTCACAGAACATAAATACATACTGGAAGGCCAGGTGTAATGAATTAGGAGCTTTCTTAAGAGATCTGAAATCTATTCCTTGACGAATTTGTATCTGCACTTATAAAAGAAATAATTTGTTTTAGCCTTCTGTATCATAAAGTTTTCGGCTGCAAAATGTGGTAAATGATATAATCTATGAAAACTTTCTAAAGCCTTTAAAAGAAACATATTATTGGTATTGCTAATGAAATTGTGATAAATTGCAGAACTGAGTTTTCAGACTGTTAGGAACATGATTTAAAATTGATTTCATCTGGTCTATAAAGAAAATTTCTTATTTCTAAACAAACTTCCAAAAAACTTAGGAAAACTTTCTTTAGAAAATCTACTTTTTAGTACCTATCAAAAAGAGAAAAACATTTTATAGATTTTCGTAAAAATATCTTCTTTCACTCATGAAGAATTATTTTCTTTTTGGGGGGAGGGTGTGGAGGTTATTTGCGCTGCCTTGGCTAACTAGGACGGAAAGGACTAAACCTTACCTCAATGCTCATTTTCTGACTGGAGGCAATTTCCTAAGGAGGAGCAGGCAAGGTGGAACAAAACAGGATTTGAAGTTTCACTGAGTTAAGGAAGCAAAGCTTAGTATTTTGAGAGACAGGTTTCTAGAATTTATGGGGCAAAGTGACAGATAGTAGAGAGGAAGACAGAGAAAGAGCTTCATTGTATTTTTGTCAGAACCCCATCTGTCATCCATAAAGTAAAATTCCACAAGACTGGCAAAGACCAGCTTCAGAGGAAGAACAATTAGTAGAAATCTATAAGCTTAACAATTTCAGAGCTTAGAGACATCTGAGAGCAATTCCATTTTTTTCCATTAACCAAGGTGGAGAGAAATTATTGTGAAGTCACATGACCAGACATTCTCGAGTTTCCCCACCCTCAAGAGCCTGTTCCTGGGGTCACACGTCCACAGTCTTCAATTCATTCCCTCCCAGACCTGGCACCTAGGGCCACGAGTCCATAGCCTCCTGTGTGACGCCACTTCCCGGACGCTGGGCCCGTGGCCACAGGTCGCAGCTCCAGGCTAACCCCATTCCAGACCCTGTACTTGGGATCACATGTTCTCAGTCCCCTGTTGGCCCCAACTTTCACACCCTGTTCCTGCAGTCACTTGTCCACAGTCTCCAGTATAAAGCCCTCTGCCAGTCCCCATATTGTTTTCAAACATCCACAGTCTCAAGCATGATCATGTTCCGACATGTTTCACCTGGAATCATATGTCCACAGTCTCCGGGTGAACCTCATTTCACACACTGCACCTGGGCTCACATATTACATTCTCCCAGGGTGACCACCCTTGAAGACCCTTTACCTGTGGTTAATATTTGCAGTCTCAGGAGTGACCCCACCTCCCAGAGAGTACCTGGAGTTACATGTGATGCTAGCTGTAAACTACAGGCTATTTAGACTCACCTTATAAAAATTCAAAATAAGCCTGAAGAAACTCACATTGTTATGCAAGGAATTTAATTGCCTATTAAATTAAAATACTTTCTTTAAAGAAATATCACATAATCCAGTACTCAACATTTTAAAACTTTTAATATCCACTGTCCATTCAAAATTTAATAAATATGATGAAGCAGAAAAATGTAAAACATATCCAGAAGAAGCAGTCAATTGAAACAAATAGGAAAATAACAGACGATAGGATTAGAAGACAGAAACTATAAAACAGCTGTTATAAATATTACAATAATGTTCCAAGATTTAAAGACAAACATGAATATAAGGAAGAAAGAGATGTAATATATAAAGAGAATCAAATGAAATTCTAGAGATAAAAATATCTGGAAATAAAATATTCTGGAAGTAAAAATTTCACATTTGAGTCAATAGCAGATGAAACATTTAAAAAATAAGTGAACTTGAAACCAAAGCAATAAAAACTATAAAGATGTAGCATAGAGAGAAAAGAGTAGTCTAATATGTGTGCAACTAAGAGTTCCAGAAACAGATTAAGAGTTATAAATTTTTCATAACTGTAAATACACAGATCCAAGGTGTCTTGTTGAAAGCAAGTGAAACAGCATATTTAAAACACGCAGAAAAAGGCACATGCGCTAGAAGTTAGATCAGAAGTTCATGGAGTTCTTTTTAGAAACTGCAAACACACACACACACACTGAAACATAAAGAGTTGAAAGAAAATCTAGCAATTTAGTATTCTAAAAAATATTTATGAAAAAAGATAATGAAATAAAGAACTATGAATAAACATGACAAAAGCTATTGCCAGTAGGTGTAAGCTAAAAGAAATGTTAAAGGAAGTACTTCAGGTTGAAGGAAAAATGACACTAGACAGAAACTAGAGTCTACCCAAATACTGATGAATGCAAAAATTGTAAATATAATGGAAAGGGATAAGGATAAAGAAAGAAAGAGAGATGGAAAGATACTATTGTAAAATGGTTGACCCTTGTACAACACCAGTTAGAACTGTGAAAGTTTATCTATAGAAGGATTTTCTATACCAAAATATAAAATAACATAGCAAATATCTTCAAACCAGGAAGAGGAATACAATAACTGACATATTCAGGGACATAAGCTATGATATTTTGATCTTATCCCTAAAGTTTTGTCTGGATAAATTTCTGAATAACAGCTTCTAATTTCCTGCTTTTGTAAGAATGCTTATGAAAGTTTAAATACTGTAGATGTACAAAAATGTCTTATACCTCTCATTATTAAGAATAAGAAAAACAATTGCCTTTTGATTCTTGAACTTTTGAATGTTTGCATGCATAATGTTGATTAGTTATGAAAATTCATCATGAATTTTCAGATCAGTGGGTAAATGGTGTGATTGCTATAACCTATGTTGAGATTATATTTAGCTTTATAAGTAAGTGTCAAAGTCTTCCAAGATGACTACTATTTTGCATTTGCATGACTGTAGTATTTGTAACAATCGCCTACCTATTGTTTTGCAACTTCACCAGCCACTGATATTGTCAGATTTTTTTTTTTTTCCGATGGGTGGAGGGGTGGCCTTAGCCATTCCTGCCAAAGCAGATGTCGGTTTGACCTCTGGGTGGAGAAGATCTCCTGGAGAAGGAAATAGAAACCCACTCCAGTATTCTTGCCTGGCACATCCCATGGACAGAGGAGCCTGGCGGGCTACAGTCCATGGAGTTGCAAAGAGTTGGACACGACTGAGTGACTAAACAACAGCATGCCATTCTAATAAGTACACAGTGGTAACTTGTTTAATTTCCAGTTCTCTATAGAAATCTCAAGTTGTGTATATTTGTATGTGCTTATTTTCCATTTGCATATCTTCTTTGTTAAAGTGTTTGTCCAGGTTATTCTTGCCCAGTTTTTAAATGGGTTTTTTTTTTATTAAGCTTTAAATGTCCTTTGTATATCTTGAAGTCATCTGTCACACATGTGATTTGCAAATACTTTTTTTTTCCAACCTATGGTCTGTCTTTGTTTCTATTAACAGTGTTTTTCAGGAAGCAGATTTAATTTTAATAAAATACAACATCATTTTTTTTCTTTCATGAATCATCCTTTGGGTGTTGTATTTTATAGTTTCATTACCAAAACTAAGGTTACTTATTTATTTTCCTATGCTTTCTTCTAGGAAATTGTTTAATAGATAATTGTTTCACTTGTGAATAAATACATTTTTATTTGTTATTTACTTTTCTCTTTCTCTTCTTATTTCACCAACTAAAACTTCCAGTATTCTGTTGAATAGGAGTAGCAAAATTGGACATCCATGCCTATTCCCAAATTAGGGGAAGGTGTCCAACTACTGTTAAAGAAATAGTCCATCTACATTTAGTGTATTACTAACTATAGGGCTTTTTTTTCAGACATTTTTTATTAAGCTATAGAAGTTCCTATTATTCCAAGTTTACTGAGAATTTTTAATAAGAATGTGTATTGGATTGCGGAATGTTTTGTCTACATCAATTGATATAATCATGTTTTTTTTTTCTTTAGCTTGTTGATGTATTGGATTATGTTGATTGATTGCCAAATTTTGAACGAGCCTTGAATACTTGAAACAATCCCCATTTGTCATAGTGTATAATTCTTTTTATGCATTGTTGAATTTTGACCTAGCTTTTTTCATTGAATATTCAATAATGGGAGATAGGAGATGGCTGAGACTCCAAAGAATTACTGTATAATATGTCTTCCACCTTTGTTTATAAAGAATGCCATGTAACATACTGAATTGCTATTCATTTAAATGTTGAAGAAGAAAGTTAGACAGTCTTTAAATTAATACATAAACATTAGAGAAAGCTGGGGAATGGTTGAGAAGAACTGACAACAGGTGATTAGAGATAGTAGTAATGGGGAAATTGTTAATCACAAAGATGCAGATGATAAAAAATAAAGAATGCATGGTGAGCAGATGAAACATGAGAGCCAGGTTTTGGGAAAAATGTATCTGGCTGATGACTAAACAACAGCATGCCATTCTAATAAGTACACAGTGGTAACTTGTTTAATTTCCAGTTCTCTATAGAAATCTCAAGTTGTGTATATTTGTATGTGCTTATTTTCCATTTGCATATCTTCTTTGTTAAAGTGTTTGTCCAGGTTATTCTTGCCCAGTTTTTAAATGGGTTTTTTTTTTATTAAGCTTTAAATGTCCTTTGTATATCTTGAAGTCATCTGTCACACATGTGATTTGCAAATACTTTTTTTTTCCAACCTATGGTCTGTCTTTGTTTCTATTAACAGTGTTTTTCAGGAAGCAGATTTAATTTTAATAAAATACAACATCATTTTTTTTCTTTCATGAATCATCCTTTGGGTGTTGTATTTTATAGTTTCATTACCAAAACTAAGGTTACTTATTTATTTTCCTATGCTTTCTTCTAGGAAATTGTTTAATAGATAATTGTTTCACTTGTGAATAAATACATTTTTATTTGTTATTTACTTTTCTCTTTCTCTTCTTATTTCACCAACTAAAACTTCCAGTATTCTGTTGAATAGGAGTAGCAAAATTGGACATCCATGCCTATTCCCAAATTAGGGGAAGGTGTCCAACTACTGTTAAAGAAATAGTCCATCTACATTTAGTGTATTACTAACTATAGGGCTTTTTTTTCAGACATTTTTTATTAAGCTATAGAAGTTCCTATTATTCCAAGTTTACTGAGAATTTTTAATAAGAATGTGTATTGGATTGCGGAATGTTTTGTCTACATCAATTGATATAATCATGTTTTTTTTTTCTTTAGCTTGTTGATGTATTGGATTATGTTGATTGATTGCCAAATTTTGAACGAGCCTTGAATACTTGAAACAATCCCCATTTGTCATAGTGTATAATTCTTTTTATGCATTGTTGAATTTTGACCTAGCTTTTTTCATTGAATATTCAATAATGGGAGATAGGAGATGGCTGAGACTCCAAAGAATTACTGTATAATATGTCTTCCACCTTTGTTTATAAAGAATGCCATGTAACATACTGAATTGCTATTCATTTAAATGTTGAAGAAGAAAGTTAGACAGTCTTTAAATTAATACATAAACATTAGAGAAAGCTGGGGAATGGTTGAGAAGAACTGACAACAGGTGATTAGAGATAGTAGTAATGGGGAAATTGTTAATCACAAAGATGCAGATGATAAAAAATAAAGAATGCATGGTGAGCAGATGAAACATGAGAGCCAGGTTTTGGGAAAAATGTATCTGGCTGGACTGGAAAACCTTAACCCAACTCATTGATTAAAACCAGCACGCCAAGCTCTCAGTATCTCTTGAAGGTGCACTGAGACTTTCAATTTTATTCTTCAGAAGTGTTCATTTAAGAAAGATAATTATTTTTACTATTCATAAAAAATATAAAAATGCTTTTTATTTTATAATACTTCTTTGGCTAGAGGAAATGCTTTTATGCAGTTCTGGATTGATGTTTCTTTTCAGTAGTCTTCCCTTATGGGAGATAAAAGTTTATTGAAGAAAAGATGAGATGACACAAACTTAGAGCTAGTCTAGGTTATTTTTTTCCCATCTCATAATGCCATGAAAATTTAGAGAAGAGTCATATTATGGTTCTAACTTTTGCCAAATTTTAAAAATGATCATGACGATAATCAATATGATGATGACCCTCATTTTCTCACTTCTCCTAGTCATCAATACATCATATACTATCACAATTTGCCAACTGTGGCCCAATGTTTCACTTGTATTTATGCTAGAAAAATAAAATGCTTGATTTCTAGTTTTAACTCTGGCATGTAAAGAACTCAAAAAAATTCACTCTATCCTTACAACAAGAAAAAACTGAACTAACTAAAAATACAACCTTTTTAGCAGCTGTCAGAGAACTAAGGTTTCAGGGCAAAATACCACCCTATCTAGAAATAGGCAAATTCAGATATGTTTCGGGGAAGGCAATGGCACCCCACCCCAGTATTCTTGCCTGGAAAATCCAATGGATGGAGTAGCCTGGTGGGCTGCAGTCCATGGGGTCGCTAACAGTCGGACAGACTGAGCGACTTCACTTTCACTTTTCTCTTTCATGCATTGGAGAAGGAAATGGCAACCCACTCCAGTATTCTTGCCTGGAGAATCCCAGGGATGGAGGAGCCTGGTGGGCTGCTGTCTATGGGGTCACACAGAGTCGGACACGACTGAAGTGACTTAGCAGCAGCAGCAGCAGATATGTTTACTTAGAGCAAAAGCCACTTCTGGAAACATAAACTGCTGGAACAATGGTAATGATAATTTTGATGAACTGCTAGAAATTGAGTATAGACTATGGTGAGAGCAATAAACTCCTTGGATCTGCAGTCTTAGGGTGTTCCATACCTCGCAGGGGTTACCACTGAAGAACTAACTATACTATTCAGGAACAAGGGGATCACTCTGAAGATCCAACATTAATCTCGTTGTGGCTCTGGAAGCAAGAGGTGAACAGTAATCATTGCAAATATGCTCTACACATTATCAGTAATAAATGCCTAAACCTAGAACAGAAAACGTTGCCAGGGACTTATCCCACCTGGAGGAACATCATTGCTTCAACTCCAGCCCTCTTTCATCTCCTGTCCAATCTATGGGAGATATCAAGTCTATAAAAATGAAGAAACACTTATGGAGTTACAGCTCAGAGACAAAAAGATCATTAAGTTATGATTTAATCAGAATACTGTTAAAAACTTCCCATCTTTCACATATAACCATCATGAAACAGTGCAAGTATGACACCAGTGGATACCATCTGAAAGAACTTCAAAATGCACTCTTTGAAGAGGAGTACTTGAGAAGACAAGAGGTGAAGAAAAAAAAAAAAATCACTAGATGAATTGAAGCCTTTGGCACCTACAACAACTATTAATACTAAACAGCCCAACATCTAACCAGACTGAAATAAACCCTCACACTAATAGCCTATGTAAGCCAGTTTCTAATACCCAATACAAAATGTACATCTTCCAAGAAAAAAATTCAAAGCATGAAAACTGTAAAATTTTAAGAAGACAAAATAATACTATAACCCTATAACCAGACCCAGATATGACACAGATGACAGAACTCTCAGTTTAAAATGACTCAGTTCAGTTCAGTCGCTCAGTCATGTCCGACTCTTTGCGACCCCATGAATCGCAGCACGCCAGGCCTCCCTGTCCATCACCAACTCCTGGAGTTTTCTCACACTCATGTCCATTGAGTCAGTGATGCCACCCAGCCATCTCATCCTCTGTCATCCGCTTCTCCTCCTGTCCCCAATCCCTCCCAGCATCAGAGTCTTTTCCAATGAGTCAACTCTTCGCATGAGGTGGCCCAAGTATTGGAGTTTCAGCTTTAGCATCAGTCCTTCCAGTGAACACCCAGGACGGATCTCCTTTAGAATGGATTGGCTGGATCTTCTTGCAGTCCTAGGGACTGCTATGATTAGTATATTTAAGTGTCTAAAGGGAAAAGTAGACAATACATTAGGACAGATTGATATTCAAAGCAGAGAGGTAGAAATTCTAAGAAAAAGATCTGCTTAAAATCTAAACATTGTAACAAACAAGCGGGATGCCTTTGATGGGCTCATCTGTAGACTGCACAATTAAAGAAAAGTCAGTGAACTTGAAAATCAATCAGTGGGAGTATCTGAAACTGAAATGTAAAGAGAGAGAGAGAGAGAGAAAGGAATGAACAGAATAGAATATTCAAGAACAAAAGAACTATCTCAAAACTGTAACATACTTGTAACCAGAAGAAATCAGAATGGAACAAAAGAATTATTTGATGTAGTAATGAGAGCAAACTTTTCAAAATAAATGTCAGACACCCAGACACAAATACAAGAAGCTTAGAGATAATCTAGCAGAATAAATACCAATAATATTACACAAGATATATCATATTCAAACTGCAGAAAACCAAAGACAAAGGGAACATCTTGAAAGAAGCTAGATGGAAAGAGAAACATTTTTTCTATACAGGGACAAGGATAGGAATTTCAGTAAATTGCTTGCCAGTAACCATATAAGAAAAAATAGAGTAGACCAAAATATTTAAATTATTAAAAGAAAAAATTACATCCAGAAAAATTACTCTAAGTGAAAGAAAAATAGATATTCTCTGACAACCAAAAATTGAAAGAAATAAATACCACCAAAGTATTCTTGCAAAAATATTAAAAGAAGTTTTTCAAGCAGAAATAAAATGATATTGGTCAAAACCTCAGATCTACATAAATAAAGGAAGAGCTATCTTATAATACTTCAATCTAGAACAGAAGAATGCCCTTGCTTCTCAAGCTCACATGAAGAATTCACCAAGATAGACCATATTCTGCATCATAAAATATACTTAAATTTAAAAGCAGAGAATTATGCAAAATATGTTATCAGTTCATAATGAAATTAAACTAGACATACATTTGAAAGATAGCTGCAGTTTAGCTCAGTCATGTTCAACTCTTTGTGACCACATGGACTGCAGCACACCAGGCTTTCCTGTCCATCACCAACTCTCGGAGTTGACTCAAACTCATGTCCATCGAGTCAGTGATGCCATTCAACCACCTCATCTTCTGTCATCCCCTTCTCCTCCCACCTTTAATCTTTCCCAGCATCAGGGTCTTTTCATATGAGTCAGCTCTTCTCATCAGGTAGCCAAAGTATTAGAGTTTCAGCTTCAGCATCAGTCCTTCCAATGAATATTCAGGACTGATTTCCTTTAGGATGGACTGGTTTGAACTCCTTGCAGTCCAAGAGACTCTCCAGCATACTCTCCAGCACTACAGTTCAAAAGCATCAATTATTTAGTGCTCAGTTTTCTTTATAGTCCAACTCTCATATCCATACATGACTACTGGAAAAACCATAGCTTTGACTAGATGGACATTTGTTGGCAAAGTAATGTCTCTGCTTTTTAATATGCTGTCTAGGTTGGTCATAACTTTTCTTCCAGGAAGCAAGCATTTTTTTTTCTTTTAATTTCATGGTTGAAGTCACCATCTGCAGTGATTTTGGAGCCCCCAAAATAATCTCTCTCACTGTTTCCATTGTTTCCCCATCTATTTACCATCAAGTGATGGGACTGGATGTCACTATCTTCATTTTTCAAATGTTGAGTTTTAAGCCAGCTTTTTCACTCTCTTCTTTCACCTTCATCAAGAGGCTCTTTAGTTCTTCACTTTCTGCCCTAAGGGAGGTATCATCTGCATATCTGAGGTTATCGACATTTCTCCTGGCAATCTTGATTCCAGCTTGTGCTTCATCCAGCAGAGCACTTGTCATGATGTACTCTGCATATAAGTTAAATAAGCAGGGTGACAATATTCAGCCTTGAGATACTCCTTTCCCAATTTTGAACCAGTCCATTGTTCCATGTCAGGTTCTAACTGTTGCTTCTTTACCTGAATACAGGTTTCTCAGGAATCAGATAAGGTGGTCTGGTATTCCAATCTCTTGAACAATTTTTCACAGTTTGCTGTGATCCACAATCAATGTCTTTAGCATAGTCAATAAAGCAGAAGTACTAAATCCAGCTTGAAGATCTGAAAGTTCTCAGTTCACATATGTATGCTAAAAATAGAAATAATTGATGTCAATAATTTGTAACCCAGGAACTCTCATTCATTTCTAGTGGAAGTTAAAAATGGCACATCCAAGTTGGAAGACAGTTTGGCAATTGATTAGCGGTTAAAAGAAATAACATATTAAGCCACAAAAAGACATGGCTGAATATTAAGTATACACCACTAAGTGGAAGAAGCCAGTGTACAAAGTCTATGTATTGTATGATATTCTATGAACACTCAAATTTAGGGATGGTAAAAAAGATCAGTGGTCACTGGGACATCAGGGGAAAGACAAAGGATTGACAAGGCAAAGCACAAATGATAATTTAGGGTGGTGAAACTACTTTTTTTATGACAGTAATGACTTATACGTGACATTATACATTTGTCAAAAACCTTAGAACCTTCCAGCACAAAGAGTGACCCTTCATGTGTGCAAGTTTGTTAAAGTTATTTAGGCTATTGAGAGCTCCCAAGAATGAATGAGAATGTGACAAACCAAATAAATATGTGAAAAACCTCACCGAAGGGAATTCAGAAGAAAGGTCTGGCCAAAGTTAATTTGTAAATCAGTTGAAACAATAAGATTAAAGACAAAAGAAGAGTACTAAAGACTATAATATTAGTTGACGAAGCTGTTTCCCACAAGAGTATATGTTAATTACTGTTACTGCTATATATGATTATCAAAAGTGAGCAATAAGTCGGTTTATGTTAATGATGGGAGTCAAATTATTCACTGTTGGATCGATGTTACATATAAGTAAATGTAGGAGATTAGAATGATCTATGTTTAACAGGTTAAAATTATACCCATCAGTATGTACTCATGTTTGGCTTAATATAGATATAGATGGTTCAGTCAGTCAGTTCAGTTGCTCAGTCGTGTCCGACTCTTTGTGACCCCATGAATCGCAGCACACCAGGCCCCGCTGTCCATCACCATCTCCCGGAGTTCACTCAGACTCACGTCCATCGAGTCCGTGATGCCATCCAGCCAACTCATCCTCGGTCGTCCCCTTCTCCTCCTGCCCCCAATCCCTCCCAGCATCAGAGTCTTTTCCAATGAGTCAACTCTTCGCATGAGGTGGCCAAAGTACTGGAGTTTCAGCGTTAGCATCATTCCTTCCAAAGAAATCCCAGGGCTGATCTCCTTCAGAATGGACTGGTTGGATCTCCTTGCAGTCCAAGGGACTCTCAAGAGTCTTCTCCAACACCACAGTTCAAAAGCATCAATTCTTCGGTGCTCAGCTTTCTTCACAGTCCAACTTTCACATCCATACATGACCACAGGAAAAACCATAGCCTTGACTAGGCGAACCTTAGTCGGCAAAGTATTGTCTCTGCTTTTGAATATGCTATCTAGGTTGGTCATAATTTTTCTTCCAAGGAGTAAGCATCTTTTAATTTCATGGCTGCAGTCACTATCTGCAGTGATTATAGATGGTTACAGACAGAAAAACTTATTGATATATACATATACATGAGTAATTACAATTATATATATTTCATCTATAAATTGTATCTATGCTGCTGCTGCTGCTAAGTTGCTTCAGTCGTGGCCGACTCTGTGCGACCCCCTAGACGGCAGCCCACCAGGCTCCCCGTCCCTTGGATTCTCCAGGCAAGAGCACTGGAGTGGGTTGCCATTTCCTTCTCCAATGCGTGAAAGTGAAAAGTGAAAGTGAAGTCGTTCAATTGTGTCCAACTCTCAGCGAGCCCCTGGACTGTGGCTCACCAGGCTCCTCCGTCCATGGGATTCTCCAGGCAAGAGTACTAGAGTAGGGTGCCATTGCCTTCTCTGAAATTTTATCTATATATAGTTACAATTATATAAGGGCTTCCCTGGTGGCTCAGATGGTAAGGAATATGTCTGCAATGCAAAAGACCTGGGTTTGACCCCTGAGTTGAGACGATCCCCTGGAGGAGGGCATGGCAACCCACACCAGCATTCTTGCCTGGAGAATCCCCATGGACAAAGGAGTATGGCAGGCTATAGTCCATGGGGTTGCAAAGAGTCAGACATGACTGAGCAACCAATTATATATATATTATATTTATATTTAATAATCCATTAAGCATGGATCATTCTAATCTCCAACACTTGCTTGTATGTAACATTGATCCAACAGTGAATAATCTGACTCCCATCATTAACATAAACTCACTTATTGTTCACTTCTGATATTCATATATAGCAGTAACAGAGTAGTTAACATATATTTCCTTGCATTGTCAGCTGAGACTGGTTAGAAACAACAAGTCTAGATAATAACAGTGCACCAAGTAATGAGCATACTTAGTGCCCAAATATTATTTTCTATTATTGGATTGACCAAAATGTTCATTCGGGTCTTTCATGAGATGTTATAGAAAACCAGAACAAAATTTTATGCCAACCCAATATGATTCTCCATTGAAAGGAACCAAGCCTCTTCAGATAATTTATATATGGGGCAAGAAATATGCAAGATGAGCCTAGAGCATTTGTAGTGTCAGAAAACAAAGAATACACACACATACATGGAAACACTAACAGGAATATGTCAAAGGGATACTCCAGGCAAGATTACTGGAGTGAGTTGCTGTATCTTTCTCCAGGGGATCTTCCCAACCCAGGAATCGAACCCAGGTCTCCTGCACTGCAGGCAAAATCTTTACCAACTGAGCTACAAGGGAAGCCTGGAGTCAATAGAAAGAGCCTTCAAAGGTCAAACCTGAAGCAGTTTTAACAAAATTAATAAAATAATATTGGATTATAATCCTAAGTATAAAATACATGTCTCTGAGCCTACACTTATATAAACAAATAATTGAATAAACAAATAAAAGAGGGAGAATGAGCAAAATTCACTTGCAGCATTCCAAATAAATTATGTACATACTCAGCTTAAAGAAGATGGGACATAAATTCCCTCTCTGTAAGTGTCTGCCAGGCACAGTGGTTTCCTTCCAATGAGAGCACTTTGAAAAGGGAGAAAAGATAATAACTACAAAGCAGAAACCTAACAAACAATACCTCAGCCAGGTAATCAAGATCAGTATCCTTAGTGATATAAAGTTAATAGTATGTACCTTGAGATGATAATAGTAAGTACATTGAAGTGATGGAAATAAATGACACTCTACCTCTGGTTTCCTTCTGGAAACATATAACCTTAATTTGAGTATGAAGAAAATACCAGACAAATCCTAATGGGAGGCCATTCAAAAAATTACATTACCTATACTCCTCAAAACTGTCAAAGTCATCAAAAACAAGGAAAGTCTGAGAAACTACCACAGGCAAGAGCTGCCTAAGGAGAAATAATGACTAATGCAGTGTGGTGTCCTTAATGGGATCTTAGAATAGATAAAGGAAGCAGGTAAAAAACAAAGGAAATCTGAGTTAAAGGCTTTTGTTATAATAATGCATCAATATTGGTTCATTAATTGTAACAAATGTATCATAATAATGTTTAATGGCAATAATACAGGCATAGAAGTACAGAGATTATTGCAAATCTCTTGTATGATCTTTCTGCAAATGTAAAATGTTTGTAAATTAAAGGCTCTATTTTTAAAATATGCTTGATCTCACACCATCTTTGAATCACTGTAGTAACAGTTATTTCCTTTTAACACATATGACAAAGTCCAGACAAATATAAGTTAAGGAAAAGATTCAATTTTTGTTGGAAGTCAGTTTTTTTTAATTTAATTTTTATTTTATGTCAGAATATGGTTCGTTTACAATGCTGTTAGTAGAAATGAATTCTTCATGAATCTCTGTTTCTCCACATTTTATGAATGAACTGATTTCCCTTTATTCCAGACTATCTTGAGAAAGATAATTGTATAATGAAATAGATTTTGAAGACAGAGATAGTGTCTACTTCCTAAGGAAAATACAGGCAAGCACTTTTGTTTTGCCTAAATTCAAGATTCATTTGTAATGCGACTGTTTGTGCATACAGACTTTAATCTGGGTCCATTAACATCACCTAGTGTGATTTGGAGCAAGAGGAACTGATACAAATATGCTGATGATTATGTTGCTTGCTGGACCGTAAGTAATAATGTCTTTTTTCTCTGACCCAGTGATCTCATGTCTTCTGTCAGCCTCCCTGAAACTGTGGCATTTTAACTTCTTAGCTTTCATGTAGGACAAAATCTTAAATCTGTTATAGTTCTTGATAATCTTTATATTTAAATATTACCATTGATTTGTTTTCACTTAGTTAAAAATATTTTATAACGTATAGGGGCTTTGTCTTTTCTTATTTACTTGAATATTCTACTAAATATGAAATTTCTTACTTTTTCCTTTCACTTCCCATTATGACTTTTTATTAATACTAATAACCAAATTTTTTAATCCTCCTCAATAAACTATTTTATATATATGCATTTCCCTCATACAAATTTCATAATAAACAGAAGTGGCCTGATCCTCATTCACCAATTTAAATATTTATAAAATGTCTTTGGTTGATAAATAGCTTGTGTCCTAAAATTTCCCCCCTCAATCTATTCCTGTTGTTCCTGACACCTTGGTATTGTCCCAAGATACCCACACCACCTTTTGAGGCAGATATTAAACATTAGTTTCAGTCCTGTATCAGGAAATGGCCAAAGGAGCTACAGTCTCTTCAGTTTGTTCAAAAGCGATAATTTTTAAAATGTTATACCTGATAATGTCCATATTGCACTGACGATGAATTTGAGGGTCAGAAAAGATGGTAACGTATCCAAAGCACATAGAACATAAACTCCAATAAGTTCCATAGCACATAAATTCCAAAGTTAGGATTTAAATATAGAAGGATTTAAATAAAGGTCTTTTGGTTGAATCAAAAGACCTTTCTTGGTCTTCTGTGTCCTTTGCCTGTGTTTTTCTAGGCAAGTATCCTTTCTTTAATTTAGTCTTTTAAATAAAGGATGCTTATTTACTTTTATCTTATCTGTGTCTCTATTATATGACTTGAAATTCTCATTAGGAAGTCCTAGGTGTTAGCATAATGGTCTACAAGCTTAATATCGTATAAATGGCAAAAGATCCTAGGCTATGATACAGAAAAATGCAGGACTTGAAGTCCTTCACATATCAGAAAACTTGTATGTTATCTACTGTGGGTCACAGTGCTTTCCCCTACCTTAACTAGCCCCAGGAAACAAATACCTGGACAAAATTACAGTGTCACTGAGCCTTGATGCATAATCCAGGCCTAGTAAAAATTTCAATCCATTTGAACAGAAATATAATTGCTACTAACTTGCAAATTTTAGCATTTAAAGTATTTTTTGAGCATAGTTGTACAAACTTCCTTTTCTTTAAGACCAAAAATATCTTGAAAGGTATTTCCTTTGAAATTATTTTGTTATTTTCTACTTTCCAAGGCAGTAATGGGATTTTGCATAGGATAGCCAGCCACAAACAGCATTTGATAGAAAAGACCTTTGATAAACTTCTGCAGCCCAATATGCTCATGTAAATCTCTGAAGCCTGAATGACATAACTGAATGTTTGTGTTCTCTTCTCAGTCACAGAGGGTTGGAGCATAAATGCTAGAACATTCAAAAAAGTAAAACTGAATTCTAGATATAAAAATCCAAGATATCTATTTTAAAGTAGAAATTAAGGTATTGAAAGAGGTTATTTAATCTTTGAATTTGCAAAACTACCATATAAAAGTTAATGATTTAATTGAGATTGGAAAAGAAGAGAGAAAAAAGCAAGTATCCTCTGCAAATTCCTTTAAAAACTGCATTCCTTGTAAGCTTGATGCATATAATTTGTTTGGTAAATAATCAGAAATATGTGTATGAATTAAAAAATAGTAATGATTTTTAATAACATTTTTCTTGTGTGGGATTAATTTGTTTTTATAATAACTGAAATGCTGACTTTTAAATATGTGAAAAGCCTTGTGTCACCAATTTGTTTTTGAGAGAGCAAACTGTAGCCCTCTCTATAGACTCACATAATTGATTTGTTACTTTAAAGAGCTGGTCACATGAAAACAGTTGGGAACAGGAGCTTTCCAACAGATTATTATATGAAATAACTAATTTAAGTCTGTATAGACTCAATTACCTGTTTGGCAATATGAGATCATATCTTCACAGGTATAATAAGAATGGTGCTCCAGTGTAGAGTCAACAGCTACTCTCCAACCTAACCTTTACCACCAGTGTCAAGAGACTTCAGAGGCTCTCTATCTTCCTTCAAAGTCCCTAAATTGGTTTGTATAATTTGTCCAAATATATTTATTTTGTCTTTGCAAAGCCAAAAACAAAGATGATGTTAATATGAAAGGAGAGATCTATTTTTCAAAAAAAGACAACATACTTTTAGTGGAATATATTTTTCCAAAACATTTTACCATAGTTAAAGTTTGGATTCATAATTTAGGTAGGTATTGTAGATAAATGGCTTCCCGTGTGGTGCTACTGGTAAAGGACCTACCTCCCAATTCAGGAGATGCAGGCAGGAGACACAGCTTCAATCCCTGGGTTGGGAACATCCCCTGAAGAAGGTAATGGCAACTCACTTCAGTATTTTTGCCTGGAGAATCCCATGGACAGAGGAGCCTGGTGGGCTATAGTCCATAGGATCGCCAAGAGTCGGACACCACTGAAAGCGACTTAGCACACATACACAATGTAAATTAAAAGACAGCGGTTAGTGTATTTGCTAATTTTTAAAAAGAAAAGTCAGTTTTTGTTTATTAATAGTGTTAAGACTTTAGAAAATTGCTATGGATGCTATTAAAATGCTATTGATTTGCTAAAATGTAATTAATTCAGGATGTCTACCTATGGCTAAATATAAAGGATTCCACACCATTACTCTGCCTAATGGGTAAAAGATGATAAATAATGTTTAAGCCTGCAAAGGACCATCACTAAGGACTTTGGTCTTCATTGTTACTGGGGCAATCAATGCCTTGTAATTTTTAATGTGCACCTGACCTGTTTGCTGATTTAGGAAATCTGGGGTGGGACTCATGATTTTGCATTACGAACAAGTTCAAGACGAAAACTGTGTTGCAAATACATGTATCATGATGGAGGTAACAAAGTATAGATACTAGAGAACACATCTAAGAAACTTTGGCTTTCATGTGATACTCTTAACTCCGTAGGTCTAGGTTTGAACAAGGGTAATAATTACCCATCTCTTCAATACCAGTTCACTTTTCTGCTTGATGAAATTCTAGGTTATAGGAGAACATCATCATAAATATTGTAAATGTGCATATGGATATAAAAACCATCATTTGTACTCAAAATTAAAGGATTAAGATATGTTTTAATGTTTATTTCTGTACATATACATATATGTTTATTCAAAGTCATCAGTTCATACTGATGTCTCCAACAACAAAAGTTTCATTCTCATCCTCTCTCTTTTCTTATTACTTTCTTTTCCAAAAGAGAAATCTGCTTATTTCTATTCAAATGCATTCACTAATTTGCTCAGTTATAGAATTCAAAGAAAGTAGTTTCAGAATTGTTAAGCTATACTACTATGACAAACGCTTATTAGCTAGAACAATAATTATTTATAATTCTATTTGTCTTGAAATGAAAGTCACGCAGTCGTGTCCCACTCTTTGTGACCCTATGGACTATACAGTCCGTGGAATTCTCCAGGCCAGAATACTGGAGTAGGTAGCCTTTCCTTTCTCCAGGGGATCTTCTCAACCCAGGGATCGAACCCAGGTCTCCCACATTGCAGGCGGATTCTTTACTAGCTGACCCACAAATCTTTAGTCTTCCATGATTTAAAGTTCTATGTTCCAAAGTTACTTAGTACTTCTTGAGTATCAACTCTTCTCACCTTTGTAGTGTACCTGAGAAACATTCACTTGAAACACCATTAATTTCTCCAGGGGATCTTCTCAACCCAGGGATCGAACCCAGGTCTCCCACATTGCAGGCGGATTCTTTACTAGCTGACCCACAAATCTTTAGTCTTCCATGATTTAAAGTTCTATGTTCCAAAGTTACTTAGTACTTCTTGAGTATCAACTCTTCTCACCTTTGTAGTGTACCTGAGAAACATTCACTTGAAACACCATTAAACTTGTTTCAGTTTATATTTGATATTGGTGGGTTTCTTTCTTTCACATCCTCCAATATTGGTTGATTTTATGTATCTACTTTTCAACTATGTAAAACACTGACATGGTTCCAAAAGTCCAAACTACATAGAAATGTTTAGCCAGAAATGTGTCATTTCCTCCATCACTTTTTTTTATTACCATGCTTCTGTCTTTTCTAACTTATTGCTACCTTTTCCCATAGAGAAATAATCTCAATCATGTTCACTATTTTTCCTGTTTTTTTTTTCATATAAATGAGCAGACTCTATGTCCTAGAACAATTTATTAAAAATACTACATTGAGATGATAATTTTATCATTTACTAAATTTCCATGTGTAGTTGTTCTATTTCTGAATATTTTATTCTATTTTTCTGATACATTTGTCTAGCCATGTTCCAGTACCATGTTTTAATCATAGAGACTTTATAGCATGCGTACTCTTTGACAGGAATTGGCTTCCTCATGATCTTTTATAAAAAGCTAGTATGGGGGAGCCTGGTGGGCTGCCGTCTATGGAGTCACACAGAGTTGGACACGACTGAAGTGACTTAGCAGCAGCAGTATGTTTTAGATACCATTTTGCACTTTCCTTCCTTCTTTTAACAATAGATCCAAGTAAACACTCTATGTATATTCATAAAAACTGTGTTTTATTTCAGCTTAATAGCATTCACGCAATTTAACCNAGCCTGGTGGGCTGCCGTCTATGGAGTCACACAGAGTTGGACACGACTGAAGTGACTTAGCAGCAGCAGTATGTTTTAGATACCATTTTGCACTTTCCTTCCTTCTTTTAACAATAGATCCAAGTAAACACTCTATGTATATTCATAAAAACTGTGTTTTATTTCAGCTTAATAGCATTCACGCAATTTAACCAATTGTATTATTTTATATGAGCACTTTGTTTGTTTTTGATATTTAAAACTATAAAAAATACAGTCAATAAACTTGGCACGTGCATTTCACACTTTTGGAGATGCATCTTCAGGATAAACTACTGGAAGCAGAATTACTTTGCCAAAAGGCAAGAGTTCAATAGTTTTGCTAGATGTTTTCAATTTCACCTCTAAAAGGGATATACCAGTTTGCTCTCCCAATGACAATAAATGACAGAACTATCTGTCCCCTTATAGCCTTCCTAATAGAAGTCAATATCAGTGAGATATCAACACAAGTGAGATATGGTATCTGAATTAGTTTCAATTTGCATTTCTTCAACTATAAGTGAGGATAAACATCTTCTCATAGGCTTAAAAGAATAAATATCCATGAATTATCAGTCTCTTACATTGCTCACTTTTCTTTTTTTTTTTTTTTTACTTTTGTCTTATGTATTAAAAACTTGAGAAATGCATTGAAAATTCAAGGAGTTTTCAAGTCCACCTGGCTTTTACTTTCTGCTCTCACTGACTCCATGGACACAAATTTGAGCAAACTCTGGAAGATGGTGGAGGACAGAGGAGCCCAGCATAGTGCAGTCCATGGGGTCACAAAGAGCTGGACACGACTTAGCGACTGAACCACAAGTAAGCAAAATGCAGTCAAGGGCAGAGAACTAAGACATCTTTAGCAAGGAATCTAAAAAAGCATTGTACGAGATATGATGAGAGGAAATAAGATTGGATGAGTCTAATTTATACTGGGGAATAATTCAAGACATTTTCAAGGAAGAACCTTTGAAAATGAGACATAAAATTTGAGTAAGAACCAAAATAATTAAGAGAATAGTGGGACCCAGGCACAAGAACGCAAGACAATAATGATTATTGTCCTAACAATCTGATGTGCCTAATTTTAATATAACCTATCAAAGGCCTGCTTGCACACGAAGGGTTAGTCTCTCAGTCATGTCTGATTCTTTGCCACCCCATGGAGTGTAGCCCACCAGGCTCCTCTGTCTGTGCAATTCTCTGGGCAAGAATACTGGAGTAGGTTATCATTTCCTTCTCCAGGGGATCTTCCAGATGCAGGGATCGAACCAGGTCTCCTGCGTTACAGGCAGATTCTTTACCATTTGACCCACCAAGGGGGTAGCTTGCATACTAATCACTCAGCAGTTTCCTGTAACATAAACCTCATAACAATCCTATGAGAAAGGGATGATAACCTTCTCTTGTTGAATGGGAAATGTGTTCTTGTTCAAGGTTACAAGCTTGATCTCAAATAGAACTGGAATTTAAATTAAGTCCTCTGTTCACTAAACCCCATATGAATCCCCCTCCATGAGGAAATATCTATTTCAGACAGTATTTATTCCAGAATACTGTGTGTGATTATGCACAGTTCAAACATGTCTTGCAAACTGTGTTTATATATATATTTTTTTTTTAACAGCAAATTACATAAATGTTCATATTAAAATTGTCTCAGGTGCATAATTACACTGAAAAATCTTCCTCAAATAGTTCTCTATTTAGAGGAAAAATCCATAGGACTTGATCTGTTATACTTTTCTACTTGTAGCTCTCTCTTCTGACTAAATATTTTAATTATTTAGGGAGAGCCCTTAAATAATCTTGATGGAAGAGGCAAAAGTGAAATGAATTAAATCAGAAATTCCATGGTTGGATCACAGGAACCAGTATTGATTTTTAAAGCTCCCAGCGATTCTAAATGGGCATTCACAGTTGAGATTGTGATCTAGAATGAAATAAAACCTACTGGGAAAATAACACTAATGAACCTTTAAAAACAAAACATTAACCTGAATTTATCATTTATAATGTGTCATTCCCCAGGGAATAACTTCAATCTTTGTTGTTCCCTTGAAAGCTATCATAATCACTTATTCATGCATTATTTTATTCAACTTATTCATATTTATTGATTTCATATTTAATTCAAAAAATACTTATTGTATTATTGCAGTGGTTCTTATTGTAAATTTGAAAATAATTTTCAGAAACTGGTACATAAAAGACAATAGTGTAGCCATTGTGAGGAACAAAATAAAAAACATTTTGCCAAAGACACTATTGCATAAAATACTTATATAGACATAATGTAAAAATTTTAAGAACAAGAACTATATAAAAATATGGTAAGAATTGAAACCTGAGAAATATAACTTCTGATTTAGAATATCAAGAAAGAATTTTTGGAGGAGATGGCTTTTAAGCAAGGCCATCAAGAATGGATAAACTTGCTGACACTATGTGAATAATCATGTTCTAAACCTGTCTCTTATACACATCTAGATGTGTATAAGAGACAGATGACATAACTGAATGTTTGTGTTCTCTNTGATTTAGAATATCAAGAAAGAATTTTTGGAGGAGATGGCTTTTAAGCAAGGCCATCAAGAATGGATAAACTTGCTGACACTATGTGAATAATCATGTTCTAAACAGATCTTGCTTACAATAGCAAGGTAACTGCCATTTTGAATTGCACAGACAGCTAGAAATGTCCATGCTTCTCAACTTTCTGTAGTGGAACAATATAATAGTGACTCAGAAAAATCAATAGCTTTGGAAATTCTCTAGATAGCACCAGAAATTCTTTAACGGAGATTAATTGGTTCTTTCTTCCAATATGGCTTATCATTTTTACTTTTATACAGTGTTACTATAACAGATCATTTTCTATTAGACAAAGAGGAAAATTTTTCATAATTAACAAAAGTCTAAATTTAAAAAAATAATTCTTTATTTTCAATTGCTCAGCATATATAAACCATCAAAGTACTTTATTGCATGTTCCCACAGATGATTGTCTTAATAAAAAGATGACTTTTGCAATTATTATGTTAATCATTTGCATGCAAATCTAAAGGAATGAAGAAAATAGTATTTGGAAATTGATTGCTATTTTGAATGAACATCAACCCTGATCTTGTTTGCATTTTTCATTAGTTTAGAAAATTATCTGTTATTCTTTTGTTGTGATATGTGAAATGGTTATCTCAACAGCTTTAACTACATTTGATTTACTGAGTATTTTAAAACATGTTAGATATCAATAATTGCCAGGGTTTTTTAGTGATCTTGGGGTTTTACTTTCTAAACTATCCCCACACTAAAATAAATCATATAACTACTAAGAATGATGTTTTAGAGAGGAACTGCCCAAATAGCATAAATTTAATTATCTATCAAGTAATATAAGAATTAAGGAAAGGTTTCCTGGGAAAGAGCAGCATATTCTATATTGGACAATGATGTTCTTATAAAGAGTTTCCTGAGGACTTTCAATTTATGTAATTTTACAAATATAGACTGAGTGAATTATAGGTGCATGTTCTCATTTATTCATTTAACAACATCGACTATATGCAGGGGACTTTATTAGATTATGTTTATCATTTGGAAGAAGTTAATTTGAGATTAATAGTTTTTTTTTTTTTTTTACAAAAGTAAAATTAAATCTCATGGTTATTCATGACTAAATAATGCTAATATGTATGAATTTCAGCCAGCAGGCAATGAAATAGTTTTTGGCATAAGCTGATTATTGATTACAATGCTTTGAATGAAGCCAAAACTCTATTTCACTAGTTTATTTAGAATCATCATAATATTATATCTTAACATTGAAATTTTATTCAGTAAAATTATATTAATTTTATTCAAATCACGACTTTGAGAGGTAAGAAATTAGTCAGGCTTGGTAAACTAAGTTAATAAAAGAAACATGGCTTGAGACATAACTATTTTTAGAATGGTTGCAGTTTCTCAAGAAGGTTTAATAATCTTTTCAATCAGAATCTTATTGTCATAGATTCATTTTCCTTTTTCCAAAGAGAAGAGTCCATGTCTAATAAACATCTCTTACAGAAACCAGAATGCCATCTACTGGCAGCCTCCAAAACTTTGTAAACTTTTAAACAAAACAACTTTTGCTTAATCAATTTAAAATAAGATATATTTTTAATAAAGAAATACCTACATTCTGAAATAATAGCTATGTTAATATGGTCACACATTTAAAAGTTGAGGTATTATCCAAATGCACATTACATTTTATTACCTTCATAGGAAAATGCTTTCGTGGAATGATACAAATGATATATAAGTACCAAATAGCTAGTATCCCATGTTCTTACTAACTTGCAGGGTAAAAATCCCTTAAATAAAAAGGTATTCAGAGTTCAAAAATATTGCTCAGTATTTCTGGGTATCATTAGGTCACTGATTCACTTCTTAATATTTAGTTCCAAAGAATATTGATAGAAATTATAAATAACATACATATGAGAATTCTATTGAAAACTGATCTTGTGATTAAAGGCTTCAAAAGGTAACAATGAAGTTTTATAGTTAGTTATGTAATTAATTGACTTAATAAGCTTTTTGAGGAAAGGCTTTAAAAAGTTATTCTTACCAAGTATATAATCATTAACATATTTAAAGTTAATATTAAACATATCTATAATATCATATGTACATACATGATATGTGTATGTATATTCCAGATGCATATATACATATATATGTATATTCCAGATGTCTCATTCAATTGATTCTACAATAAAAGAAAATAATGAACATGGAAAATCAACTTTTGATTTTAAACACCAATAAGAGCCTTAAAAAATAATCCATGCATCATTTTAATGGTTTACTATAAGTATTTCCTTATCCCTTTATTGTTCTTTCATGTATAATTTTACACACTTTTAAGACTGAATTCTAAGAGAAGAATTCACACAAAGATTTTGAAAGCTTTGAGAATGAATGCATATCATAATTTGTCTTGTAAAACAACCAATTC
Source organism: Oreotragus oreotragus (assembly GCA_006410675.1). Lineage (NCBI taxonomy): Eukaryota > Metazoa > Chordata > Mammalia > Artiodactyla > Bovidae > Oreotragus > Oreotragus oreotragus. Next base: position 245,640 of record SJYX01019950.1, read on the forward strand.
CCCTACATTTTGTAGGGGTATTGTTCCCTCAGACTATCAGTAGGAGGCTTTATAGAGAAAGCCTAAAGGCAGCCATACCATCCTATGAATGTGCATAATTCATGCATAAGAATGTATTTCAGGGAATCTTGAAATCTTGTCATGTCTTTTTCAGTTAAAGTACAAGAAGAGTACTTAAAAAGTAAGTCCTATCAGTTCAGAAAGGCATTTTTAAAAGGCCATTATAAAAGAAGTTCTCAGAACTCTGGCTCCAGCAAAGATATAAAGGTTAAAAATTGCCTAGGCAGCCCTATTCTGTGATTATCTTATTTTAAATGCAGATTGTCAGCAACTTTGAACCATGCATGTTCATGATAAAATTTAGAGAAATGAAAAGATACGATAGGAGGAACGAAAGCATTTTCTTGCACAGAAATTTAAGAGAGAGGACAAGATGTTAGATAAACCAGCTTTAAAAGTACAATCATTCCTATACAAGGCAAAACAATAATTTTACTTTATTTTCAACTTGCTCTTGTGTATTAATATTTGATATACTCTTATTGCTTACATATATTAGTAATAGTTCACATGTAAAATATTGTGTAGTGACATGCTCAGATTTTGAATGATTCATATAAACTATTCTTAACAAAGGAGTTTTGTAATCTACCTTCAAAAATGCAAAAGAGATGCTAAACACTGATTCATAAAGAAATTTGAAACTAATTCATGCACTTATACAGATACATGTGCTCTTATTGTTTAAAAAAATTACAAAGTAACTGGACTATCTTGTTCTTGTAAAAGTGCTTTAGTTTAGACCACAGAACAATATTTAAAAATGAATTAAAATATTATGGATCATCTGCTCTTCTTTCTGTCCTGAAAAAATTTTCAGGTAGCCAACTGTTTTGAAATAAATTTCCTTGCAGTTGCTATAGTGATGATAATAAAGTTCTTGCTTCTATTTGTATTATAGATATTCCTAGCAGAATACTTGAAAAGGTAAGCTAATCAAAATGAAGACGCTGTTAGTTATCATCATGAAGGCAGCCTCCTTGAATTTAGTTCACAATTATAGGACTCAATCATTGTCGACAATTTTATCATATGTATATTATCATAATCCTTCTCAATATCACCATAAAAATTATACCACAGAGATGAGCCCTGTTTTTCATTATAGGTTAAAGTCACTGGATAAAGAATATTTAAGTTAATTCTGGATATTTTGTGAGAAAATCAATGATTGAAGCAAAGATACCACTCCACTCTACTAGCTATGTTTGTCCATTAAAAAGCTTTATTTTTCTAACAATACAATGATTGTATGTTGTTTTGCTTCAGTGGTACATGGTGTTCAAGTCTCCCTTTGTATCAGTGTTGATGCTAACTAAAGAGCTTAAGCTTGTCAAACTGGATGAATCACCAAAGACATGTCATAGATAAAGCGGTATTACTTAGATACATGTTCTACCACAATGATGTAAAAAAGTAAATAATAGTATTTACCTTAAAACATTTGGGAAATGTAGTTTTAAAAATTGTCGGTTCAGAGAGAAATTATCTAAAGCAGTTCAAGCACATATAGAAGGCATTTTATGTCACTTTGATGAAGAAGCAGAAGTGTGTATTCTGATGCTCAAACCAAATTGTTCATTAAAAATAACCATCACATTTCAAGAAAGTATTTTACTGAAATATTTACCACATTTTCCAATCACGGTTATATTATAAAGATGTGTAGCACTTGTGTGCTAGTAGAAGTCTTGAGTACTACTTCTTTTAAATTTCATTAGCTTCTAAAAGCAACTTTTTTTGCTTATAAATAAGCTACTATAACGGCATATATTAGTTTTCTACTGCTGTGTGACAAATTATCTCAAATTTAGTATCTAAAACAACACTGATATATTGATAATAAGTCTAGGCACAGCATGACTTCCCTAGCAGCTCAGGTTGTAAAGAATCCCCCTACAGTGCAGGAGACCTAGGTTCAATCCCTGGGTGGGAAAGATATCCTGGAGAAAGCAATGGCAACCCACTCCAGTATTCTTGCCCAGAGAAGTCTATGGACAGAGGAACCTGGCAGGCTATAGTTCATGCGGTCACAAAGAGTCAGACACAACTGAGCAACTAACACACACTCAGGAACACCATGACAGGCTCAAAATTTCTGGTCCTGGTCAGAATTTGCTTATTCTAAGTCAGAAACCAAGGTGTCAGGCAAACTGAATTCTCCTCTGGATTCTCTCAGATAGGATCACTTTCAAATTTATTCAAGCTATTGGAAAATTCAGGTATGATCTAAGTCAAATCCCTTATGACTATACAGTGGAAGTGAAAAATAGATAAGAGACTAGATCTGATAGAGTGCCTGATGAACCATGGACAGTGGTCCATGACATTGTACAGAGACAGGGACCAAGACCATCCCCAAGAAAAAGAAATGCAAAAAGGCAAAATGGCTGTCTGAGAAGGCCCAGCTAATAGCTGTGAAGAGAAGAGAAGTGAAAAACAAAGGAGAAAAGGAAAGGTATAAGCATCTGAATGCAGAGTTCCAAAGGATAGCAAAGAGAGATAAGAAAGCCTTCCTCAGTGATCAATGCAAAAAAAAAAAAATAGAGGAAAACAACAGAATGGAAAAGACTAGAGATCTCTTCAAGAAAATTAGAGATACCAAGGGAACATTTCATGCAAAGATGGGCTCAATAAAGGACAGAAACGGTATGGATCTAACAGAAGCAGAAGATGTTAAGAAGAGGTGGCAAGAATACACAGAAGAACTGTATAAGAAAGATCATCACGAACCAGATAATCACAATGGTGTGACCACTCACCTAGAGCCAGACATACTGGAATGCAAAGTCAAGCGGGCCATACAAACCTCACTACAAACAAAGCTAGTGGAGGCGATGGGATTCCAGTTGAGCTATTTCAAATCCTGAAAGATGATGCTATGAAAGTGCTGCACTCAATATGCCAGCAAATTTGGAAAACTCAGCAGTGGCCACAGGACTGGAAAAGGTCAGTTTTCATTCCAATCCCATGGAAAGGCAGTGCCAAAGAATGCTCAAACTAACTCACAAATACACTCATCTCACATGCTAGTAAAGTAATGATCAAAATTCTCCAAGCCAGGCTTCAGCAATACATGAACCGTGAACTTCCAGATGTTCAAGCTGGATTTAGAAAAGGCAGAGGAACCAGAGATCAAATTTCCAACATCTGCTGGATCATTGAAAAAGCAAGAGAGTTCCAGAAAAACATCTATTTCTGCCTTATTGACTATGCCAAAGCCTTTGACTTTGTGGGTTACAATAAACTGAAGACAATTCTGAAAGAGATGGGAATACCAGACCATCTGACCTACCTCTTGAGAAACCTGTATGCAGGTCAGGAAGCAACAGTTAGAACTGGACATGGAAAAACAGACTGATTCCAAATCGGGAAATGAGTACATCAAGGCTGTATATTGTCATCCTGCTTATTTAATATATATGCAGAGTACATCATGAGTAGCGCTGAGTTGGAAGAAACACAAGCTGGAATCAAGATTGCTGGGAGAAATGCCAATAACCTCAGATATACAAATGACTCCACCCTTATGGCAGAAAGTGAAGAAGAACTAAAGAGCCTCTTGATGAAAGTGAAAGAGGAGAGTGAAAAAGTTGGCTTAAGCTCAACATTCAGAAAACTAAGATCATGGCATCCAGTCCCATCATTTCATGGCAAATAGATGGGGAAACAATGGAAACAGTGGCTGACTTTATTTTGGGGGGCTCCAAAATCACTGCAGATGGTGATTGCAGACATGAAATTAAAAGATACTTACTCCTTGGAAGAAAAGTTATGACCAACCTAGACAGCATAATAAAAAGCAAAGACATTACTTTGCCAACAAAGGTCCGTCTAGTCAAGGCTATGGTTTTTCCAGTAGTCATGTATGGATGAGGCTTCCCTGGTGGCCCAGAGGTTAAAGCGTCTGCCTCCAATGTGGGAGACCCGGGTTCGATCCCTGGGTCGGGAAGATCCCCTGGAGAAGGAAATGGCAATCCACTCCAGTATTCTTGCCTGGAGAATCCCATGGACGGAGAAGCCTAATAGGTTATAGTCCACGGGGTCGCAAAGAGTCGGACACGACTGAGTGACTTCACCTCACCTCATGTATGGATGTGAGAGTTGGACTTTAAAGAAAGCTGAGCGCTGAAGAATTGATGCTTTTGAACTGTGGTGTTGAAGAAGATTCTTGAAAGTCTCTTGGACTGCAAGGAGATCCAACCAGCCCATCCTAAAGGAGATTAGTCCTGGGTGTTCACTGGAGGGACTGATTTTGAAGCTGAAATTCCAATACTTTGGCCACCTGATGCAAAGAGCTGACTCATTAGAAAAGACCCTAATGCTGGGAAAGATTGAGGGCAGGAGGAGAAGGGAACGACAGAGGATGAGGTGGCTGGATGGCATCACCAACTCAATGGGCATGAGTTTGGATGAACTCTGGGAGTTGGTGATGGACAGGGAGGCCTGGCATGCTGCAGTTCATGGGGTCACAAAGAGTTGGACATGACTGAGCAACTGAACTGAACTGATTGGAAAAATTCACCTCCTATGATTCTAGTACTTACTAAACTGTATGTTTCCTTAGGGGCTATTACTTGGGGATTCACTCTGCTCAGAGAAGTTACCTGCATTCCTTGTCTCATGGCCCTCTCCACCTTCAACACCAGCAATAGAGAATCTTTCTCGTGTGGAATCCTTATTATTTTTACTTTTAAAGGGCTCCACTGGTTAGGTGAGGTTCACCCTGAACAATCTCCCTTGGTTAAAGTCTGCTATGGCTTATAAATTAATCTATCATTGGGAGTAAAACCCTCTATATTCATGGTCTGAGGGATTATGTAGTATGTACTTACCTTAGTATGGATATTGTGGGGGCTCATCTTAGAATGCTTCTACATGTGATACAAACATATTTGGTTATTTAATGAACCAGGTGTCATTCATATATATATATGTATATATTTATTTTTAAACGAAATTGTAATTTTTTTCCAAGATAAAGGTAAGTGTACAGATATAGGGAATTACTAGTTTTCATAGAGCATAATGTTGGTGGTACAATGTAACTGTAGCACTTTTCTCCTTTTCAAAATTGCCAATTATAGATCACAATCATAATCCAAAATTCAATGACACTGAGAGGTAACTCAAGTAGTTTACAGAAGCACTTTAGTCAAAAATCTAATTCACCTCAGTTTCCTGTCATTTTTTTCTTTATCATTAATAGTGGACATTTAAGCAAGCTGTAAAAATACAGAGACATAAAAAAGAGGTTGAATATGAAAGTCAATTTTTTTTCATCATTAAATTAGGATGTGATGTGTATCAATGTTTCAGTTTAGGAATCACACTCCATGAATTTTATTTGGTGCTGTCACGTATTAGCTTTGTGATTTTGAACAAGCTAATACACCCTTGATCTTCAATTTTGTTACCAGTAAGATGGATATAGTAATAGTATATCTTAAAACTGTTGTGAAGAAAATTGAGACAAAGTATATAGCCTACTTACTCCATAAAGCCAAGTGTTTAATAAATGGCAGTTGTTGCTATTATTATTGTTATTGTTGATATTACTACCCAAGAACTTATGCAAGATGTTCAAAGACAAGAAAAATTACTAACATATTTATTGTTATATGAATAAAGACATGATATTGATACAACATAGAATTTTGATTAACCCTCAAAACATTTCATGATATGGATATTATTTCCACTGAGCAGGTAAGAAACCAATTACAATTGTTTGACATACTCAAAGCCCAGAACTGGTTGGTAGCAGAGTGAAGTTTCCACCTGACCCCTATGTTTGCAGTCATTCCTCTCTGCTTACACAATTGTCCTAAAAATCACAGGAGACAATAAACTTCAGTTACGTAATCTGACCACAGATAGGATTGTTCCCAACCTCCTGATATTCAGAGAATCAAAAAAATGTTCCTATGGATTGAAACAGGTATCAGAGAACATTACTTAAAGGAGAATTTTCTTATATTCTGGGACATAAAGAAATCATATTTATCAAACACTGGAAAATTGAGGAAATCAAAGATAATCTTGATACACCATACAATATTGGAAAGGGTCACTCCTGGATAGATTTTCTTTAGCATTATTTCTCAGTATACCAGAAAACTGATTACTATCTAAATATATATATGTATTTGAGTCCCCAGTGGCTCAGAGGTTAAAGCGTCTGCCTGGAATGCGAGAGACCCGGGTTCGATCCCTGCGTTGGGAAGATCCCCTGGAGAAGGAAATGGCAACCCACTCCAGTACTCTTGCCTGGAGAATCCCATGGAGGGAGGAGCCTGGTAGGCTACTAGTCCATGGGGTCGCAAAGAGTTGGACACGACTGGGCGACTTCACTTTCACTTTTGAGTTGGCCAAAAGTTTTTTTTCAAGTTTTTCCATAAGATCTTATATAATTTGTATATTATAAATATATATATTCATGAAAGTACAAGGAGAACATTAACTTGAGACCATGAGGTCATTTATACAAAGTCTTTTTTACAGTTATTGGTAGTTTCAAACCATGTAACAGCTAAGTCTATGTCATCTTAGTGATAAAAGCATATGTGTGCAAATTTCTGATTATGAAGCTAATAATTTATTTTACTATGAGATTTTTAAACCAAAAGTTTACATTTAAAACAAATATTTTCCAAAACAAAATATGTTTATAGGCCAGAGATGTGACGCCATAACCTGACCAATGACATATGGGTGGTGACTAAACATATGATCTGCCACAATGACTCAATTAACCATCCATCAGTGTAATTGCATAACACCTCAGAAGAGCTAGTCTCCACCACTGAGGGTCAGCATCCCATATTAAGTTTGTCAGGGCAAAGCATCACTTTGTTATTGCTTATTTGACTATATTATAGAAAATATTTTAAAATGATACATTTGATATTGTATTTATATTTTTGCTGTCTGGAAGAAATTTTTGACAAACTTAGTCTTGGACTGCTATTAAGAAAATATTCGTCTTATAATAAGCAAGTATAGGTGAAAAGCACTACTTACAAGAATAGCACTTTAATCGATCCTAATCACGCTAATGTTGAAATAAGAAAGAAGAAGGTATATCATTTATACATTATGTAAATTATGTATAAAGGTAATACATTACAAACTTCCAAAAAGAACCATGCCTGAATTGATTTATGCAACTTTCTAGATAGTGAATCTTTCTGGAATACTACACATAACAAAACAATGACAATACTCTATAAGTAATTTTAAAAATGTGTGTGTGAGAATTGAATTAGGTCGGAAGTATGACAGTGAAAGAGCTTGAAATTATGAGCAAATAAACATTGTGTTGGATTTATAATTCATAATTAAGATGTACTTATTAACTTAGGACATGTCGCATTCCTATCTGACATCCTTCTTCTTCATTAAGGTTCACATCCTGAGAAGCAATTTTGTATCATTAACCTTCTGTGAATTTACCCATAAGCCTTAGTATAACAAGGGAAAAAACTCTTGAGAGGAATTAAAGGGTATATTTTAGTCAATCAATACATAATTGCTTATTTGTATTTTATGCAATTTGCATTACATTTGGAGAGAAGAAGGAATCGCTGGCCAGAGCCCTAATCTTACATGATTCTTGATATGGGAAAAGAATTCCATGCCATCAAATTTATTTTTCTACTTCTTCAGAATGTGATCTTCCTCTGGTGTGTTTCAAATTTTTCTGACTTATGGTAGTTTGATACAAAAATCCTACTAAATTTCTGGTTTTGCTTATTTTTTTCTGGAATTGGCTCACTATTTTAGAATAAGATATAATAGTACTTAAAACAACAAGAAGAAAATATTAACTATATTAACCTTCTAAGAAGACAAAGCTATATGTGGTTAACTGTCAGTTGTGGTAGGTAATTTTTTTTTTTTTTTTTTAAGGAAGAGACCATGTAGACGATATGAACAAATTTTCAAAAATTGTTTTTGCTGTACAAACTAAACTACTATGGCTGTTAGCATTGATGAGCCTGGTAAAGTTAACTGAAAAAGAAACCAGACACTAACGTGAAAAGATATTCTCTACTAGTAAAATTAACTTGAAAAGTCAGAACCTACACAGACACTATTAGCTCAGTCGTATTTTTTTTTTTTTTTTTAAGGAAGAGACCATGTAGACGATATGAACAAATTTTCAAAAATTGTTTTTGCTGTACAAACTAAACTACTATGGCTGTTAGCATTGATGAGCCTGGTAAAGTTAACTGAAAAAGAAACCAGACACTAACGTGAAAAGATATTCTCTACTAGTAAAATTAACTTGAAAAGTCAGAACCTACACAGACACTATTAGCTCAGTCGTATCCGACTCTTTGTGATCCCATGGACTGTAGCCTACCAGGCTCCTCTGTCCATGGAATTCTCCAGGCAAGAATACTGGAGTGGGTTGCCATTTCCTACTCCAACTATTAGTTCAGCTGGACCCAAATAGGAACTATTTGAAACTTGTCAATTCTCCCCATCCTTTAGATTTTCATTATCAAAAAGCCTGATAATTCTTTAATGTTAGTGTATACTCCTTACCACTTTTTCAGATCCAGAGATTTAATCTAAGAATAAAGCCTTTCAGCACTTGGATGCTCCTGCAGAAACAAACACCTTTTGCCACAACCTCACTGCTTCAGCAGAAAGTCATGAGGGCTGCTGGGATTATTCTTGCCCATCAAAATCTCTGCCACCCAATATATATCCCACCATTCAAGAAAACTACGGATGACATCCTCCTCACACACAAGATAGCCAGCCAGCAGCTTCAGTGCCAATGCCAAAGCAATTCAAAGATGTTTAAAACTGGTAGATTTCCACTTGAAAATTGTAAACTGAAACTGACTAACTTTTACCGTTATGGATGGGCTTGAGGCAAACTTGGTTCATGTCATTGCATTGATGAAATTAAATCTTGTAAAATAGCTCTGTCTGATGTTAACTTCATACTTTCATCTGTTTTAAAAAAAGAAAAAAGAAAGTTAAAGAATTGATTAGAGTTTTCACATTAAAGCACAATCTCTGTTCTAATACATTCTTTCACACTTCAATTTGAACAGATGATCCACTCTTTTGAGTGAATGAATGCATAAAAGTCAAGCTAGTTTAATTTTTGCAGTTCTTTTATGCTACCTCCAAGCGTACTTATCCGTTCACCGAAGATTTACTCCTTTCTTTTTTGGGTTAGGGGCCAGTGATTTTTAACAAGATGCATGGTGGTCTTCTTGGGATTTGGAAACAGGCAGGATCAGAACCATCAAACTATTACAGAGCTCTACGTAATCATCATAGGATGGCTGAAGTTTCAGGACCCAATCAAGTTACTATGTGGGAATTAGCTACTTTATGCTCAGTATTATTAGTCATTGAAAATGCAAATTAAATCCAAAATGAGTTACTTGAGAGAATGGCTACAGAATTAAAATTAAAACTGACAATTCCAGCTCCTGACAAGAATGGGGAGCATCTTGAATTGTCAGATTTTGCTGGTAAAATGCAAAATACTACCATCACTATGGAAAACAGTTTGATATTCACACAATAACCTGCCTGTACATGTATGTAGCAGCTTTATTTGTAATAGCACAGAACTGGAAACAACCTAAACCTCTCTCAAATGAGGAAGGGAAAGACAAATTGTGGTTCATTCACATCAGGGATTACTCAGGAATGAAAAGAATTGACTCTTGAAACTTTCAACAATGTGAATGAAACACAGATGCATTCATAGGTATAGTTCAGTTCAGTCGCTCAGTCATGTTCAACTCTTTGCGACCCCATGAATCGTAGCACTCAGTTAGTAGAAAGCTAAAATTCTACTCTCCTCTTATATTACATTCTAGAAATATACAAAATTATAAGAATGGAGAAGAGATAATTGGCGTTAAGAGAGAAAGGAGGGCTTAAACACAAGGATTAGCATACAGGGAGAGTGATGGAACTATACCAGTATCTTAACTGTGGTGGTGGTTATGAGTATATGCATTTATCTAAACTCACAGAACTGCTGACCCACTGTGTGAATTATATTATATGCAATTTTTTTTAATTTGAAGAACATAAATTTAGCAAAGTGAATTTTGAACAACTAATAGTCTCTGCAGTGGGAAAAGTATGATTTTCTTCTCTGGAACAATAGAACATTCAAGCCCAGATACTAGCACATGATGACTGATGAAAATTCTTGTAAGTAACAATTCTCAGGGGACAAGAGCTTGGTCAGAGAAAGTACAAAATGAGCCTGGAACATCTTGTGACAAAAATTTTAAAAGTACTAAAATAATGATCAGTTCAGTTCAGTTGCTCAGTCGTGTCCGACTCTTTGTAACCCCATGAATTGCAGCACGCCAGGCCCCCCTGTCTATCACCAACTCCCGGAGTTCACTCAAACTCATGTCTATCAAGTTGGTGATGCCATTCAGTCATCTCATCTTCTGTTGCATCCCTTCTCCTCTTGCCCCCAATCCCTCCCAGCATCAGAGTCTTTTCCAGTGAGTCAACTCTTCGCATGAAGTGGCCAGAGTACCGGAGTTTCAGCTTTAGCATCATTCCTTCCAAAGAACACCCAGGACTGATCTCCTTTAGAATGGACTGGTTGAATCTCCTTGCAGTCCAAGGGACTCTCAAGAGTCTTCCCCACCACCACAGTTCAAAAGCATCAATTCTTCAGCGCTCAGCTTTCTTCACAGTCCAACTCTCACATCCATACTTGACCACTAGAAAAAACATAGCCTTGATTAGATGGACCTTTGTTGGCAAAGTAATATCTCTGCTTTTTAGTATGCTATCTAGGTTGGTCATAACCCTCCTTCCAAGAAGTAAGCGTCTTTTAATTTCATGGCTGCAATCACCATCTGCAGGGATTTTGGAGTCCCCAAAAATAAAGTTTGACACTGTTTCCACTGTCTTGATGACACATGCTAAAAAGACACATGTCGGCTTGAAATGGTTCCCACTTACAAAACATGGGATAATATTAACGGACATTAACCCATTAAAAAAACAGGAATCCATAAAGTCATATTGTGCATGCATATACAAAAGAGAGGGTAATTTTTACTTGCAATAGGATGCTAATACATTTAGTAGGAATTATGGGATTAGAATTAGAAAATAATTATTTGGCAGCTATCACAGTGTCCCTTGGACTGCAAGGATATCCAACCAGTCCATCCTGAAGATCAGCCCTGGGATTTCTTTGGAAGGAATGATGCTAAAGCTGAAACTCCAGTCCTTTGGCCACCTCATGTGAAGAGTTGGCTCATTAGAAAAGACTCTGATGCTGGGAGGGATTGGGGGCAGGAGGAGAAGGGGATGACAGAGGATGAGATGGTTGGATGGCATCACTGACTCAATGGATGTGAGTCTGAGTGAACTCCGGGAGTTGGTGATGGACAGGGAGGCCTGGCGTGCTACAGTTCATGGGGTTGCAAAGAGTCAGACACGACTGAGCGACTGAACTGAACTGAGCTGAACAGTGAACATCAATAGATGCTAAGATTGTTGGGTTAAAGTATTTTTTAAGAATGGAATGTTTATGTAGTTTCAAAAACATTCCACAAAGTACTTATTAATTACAAAGAGATAAATGGAGAAACTAAGTAGATACCACATTAATCAAATAATTAAAACTAATGTAATAATGTAACAAATAAAAATCATGTATTACTTAATGAAATACAATAAAAGGAATGCAATATCACCTCTATGATGTTCTTTTCAAAGTGCATGATATTAATTTACTCAAGAGGAAATACCAGACAGACCCAAATTGAGAGACATTATGCAAAAGAATTGGTGTATATTTAAATATATCAAAATTATTAAAGTCAGGGAAAGACTGACTATTCCAGATTGAAGAAGAATCAAAAGACATAGCAACTAAAATCAAATCCTGAAAAGAAAAAAATCAAATCCTGGATTATATCTGCTTGTTCTAAAAAGAAATTTTTGAAATAACTGGCCAAAAAGAATGGGTTCTTAAACTAATAGAGTGAAAGTATTAGTTTCTTGGTCATGGTTGACTCTTTGTGACCCCATGGACTATAGACCACCAGGCTTCTCTGTCCATGGGATTCTCCATGCAAGAATACTGGAGTGGGTAGCCATTCCCATCTCTGGGGGGGCGGGGGGGGGGGGGGTNAAATATATCAAAATTATTAAAGTCAGGGAAAGACTGACTATTCCAGATTGAAGAAGAATCAAAAGACATAGCAACTAAAATCAAATCCTGAAAAGAAAAAAATCAAATCCTGGATTATATCTGCTTGTTCTAAAAAGAAATTTTTGAAATAACTGGCCAAAAAGAATGGGTTCTTAAACTAATAGAGTGAAAGTATTAGTTTCTTGGTCATGGTTGACTCTTTGTGACCCCATGGACTATAGACCACCAGGCTTCTCTGTCCATGGGATTCTCCATGCAAGAATACTGGAGTGGGTAGCCATTCCCATCTCTGGGGGGGCGGGGGGGGGTGGTCTTCTTAACCCAAGGATCAAACCCAGTCTTCTGGATTGCAAGCAGATTCTTTACCATCTGAGCCACAGGGAAGCCTGTTGTGTCAATATTTACTTCTCAGTGTTGATGAGTATATTGTGGTTATGTAAAAGAATGTTTTACAGAAATTCTCCACTTAACCATTTGGGGGTAATAAAATGTCATGTCAGCAACTTACTCTCAATATGTTTTTTTTAAAGTTATTTCTATTAATTTTGTTTGAAAATAAAAGAGCTTTCAAGACAGACTTTTGTGATTATTGGTTGTGTGTCAATATGTGGGACTTTGACAAACTCTGTGAAATGCCTTTCAGGATATTCTTTTGATGAGGAGAATAAGAAAAGCGTGTTCTACTAGCTGCCATCTTTTATTGTTTTATGGGTTGCTGCACATGTATTAACTCTTCTGTACTCTCAAGTTGCACATGCATATAGAACTGAATGAGTTCTCTCTAAACTGACGTTAGAGAATCCAACAAAAGAAAGGAAGTTAAAGGTGTACATCATGGGCTTAAAGTGATATCAAGTAGGACATTGCATAAAGCTGTGCTGAACTGGTTTCCATAGAGGCGACTGGAAAGAATCAGGTGAGATAGAGTATCAGAAATGGTATGAAAAAAGTGAACACCCTGACATCATTCAGATGGCTCCTGCCCTCTATTATATCTGGCTACCCACCTACTATATGGAGCCTAATGTTTGTGACTGAGGGGTGGTAAAACATCAGTTCATTCCAGAGTCAGTTCAGATGTTGGCCAAATACAACCTTTGTAAAAGGTAATATGGAATCATTAGTGGAAAAACTGCAGTAGCCAGAGCTACTGAAGATACTTTTAGAATATTATTCTTAACTACAGAAGATTATATATTTGCTCTGGAAGACAGTCTATATGTGAGCTCAACAACTGAGGCTTGCCACATAGCATCCTTATGCAACAAATATACTACTAACGCCATCGGACTGACTTGACCATAAGTTCCTGTGACTTAAGGAAGTCTTAAGAAAGACTTTATTTTAAACCTACATTCTATTTGAAACTGGCACATTTTTGTATCCAAGGACAGTATTAAATTGCCTTCAAAATTCACAGAATTCCATCAAACACTGAAACTCCTTATGGTAGTTATGAATGAATAAAGAAATTGAAAAATTTTTTTAAAAAAGAAAGAGATGTCCTAGAACAGATGGCTATTTCCAAACTCCTAAAATATTCACTTATGTTTTTTCTTAAGAGTCAATAATCCACCTTCTCACACATGCCTTAGAGTTTTACTAGGACAGATAGCTTCTTTCCTGATCCTTGCTCACCAGGTTCAAAAAATTCACAGAATTCCATCAAACACTGAAACTCCTTATGGTAGTTATGAATGAATAAAGAAATTGAAAAATTTTTTTAAAAAAGAAAGAGATGTCCTAGAACAGATGGCTATTTCCAAACTCCTAAAATATTCACTTATGTTTTTTCTTAAGAGTCAATAATCCACCCTCTCACACATGCCTTAGAGTTTTACTAGGACAGATAGCTTCTTTCCTGATCCTTGCTCACCAGGTTCAATTGAAATGATATTATCAATACTGTGAACCAATATGACGGCATGGCATCTGCAGAATGTCAAGATAATTCTGTTTATCAGAGTCTTTGCAGAACCGGCCACTATGTTAATGGATAAAATAAAAGACAGATAAGTCCAACAGGTTCTGGAGTGATGCATAAATGGTGTCCAAAATAAGCCAGTAGCAAATAACAGAATCTGGAAAACAGAGCAAATGAGATTTTTATTGCTGTCACAAAAAATTAGCACAAAACTTAGAGGCTTAAAACAACCCCTGTTTATTATCTCACAGGCTCTTTGCTTAGGGCCCAATTTCACTCCATGAAGTGGACCTACATGGCTTCAGCTCAGTCATCTCAGCCCTTATCTACTCAAAGGTTTCTTCTTTTTCATGAAAAATGGTTCATACTTGCAACTGAGTAGCCTTCTCCACTTTACTCTTTGTCATACAATGAGCTTTTTTTTTCTTTTTTAGTTGTCAACACTTTTAATCCAAGCTGGTATTGGTTCACCCAATACAATTCCCTCGAAACTTTGTGATTTAGCGAGCTGTGTACAACACTTTTGAAATTTTAAGAAGCTTCTTCGCCTAGCTTTCTGAGACACAGCTTTCACTCTTTCTGAAAGTACCCTTCAGTTTCACCCTAGGCTTAATGCTTACAATGAGTTGTGTATCACTAGTAGCATACAGAACATGATCTTTATCTGAGTTAGTTTCTATTTCTATTCAATAATTTTCAGAGTTTTCTGCCAGAAAACCCTGACAGTGAAAGTCATTCAGCCGTGTCCAACTCTTTGCGACTCCATGGACTATACAGTCCATGAAATTCTTCAGCCTAGAATTCTGGAGTGGGTAGCTATTCTCTTCTCCAGGGGATCTTCCCAACCCAGGGATTGAACCCAGGTCTTCACCATTGCAGGCAGAATCTTTACCATCTGAACCACCAGGGAAGCCCAGAAAACCCTAAGGATAGGAAAAAAATTTCTTAACACAGCAAGTAGTAACTCCTTTATATTTCCTCTAATTTTGCTTAAATACTGAACAGTTATTTCTTTATTTCATCTAAGTTTTCTCACATTTTATGATAGGAAACTAAATATATCTAGTTGGCCTTTCTAATTTTTACCTAGAAATCTTATCAAAGTTACTAAATACTGTTTTTCATGTTACTGCTGGTGACATTCCCACCAATCATTTTGTAGAACAAATTTGAGTCCTTTTACTTCAGCCTCCAATAGCAATTTTCTTTATGCTCTCAGGCCTTCACCTGATTCCTGATCCCATAGTATGTGCTATGTAGTTTACTATTTGTTATGATAATACCCACCTCTGGGTACCAATTTCTGTTGCAGTTTTCTGTTGCTGTACAAGAAACCACCATAAAATTTAATGACGCAAAACAAGCAGTATTTATTTGTTCATGATTCTTTAATATTGAGTGAGCTTGATTGGAACAGCTTGCTAGTGTTCCCTACTGTATCTCCTAGGACTGGATGCTCATGAGAACTTCTCTCACACACCCGGTATCATAGCTGGGATAGTTAGAACAACTGGAGCCAGGCTGGACATCTCTCTCTCTCTCTCTCTCTCTCTCCATATAGCTTTTCCATGTCTTCCTCAAGGCTTGGTAACTGGGGTCCAAAAAAAGTAATCCAAGAAAACAAGCACTAATGTTCCAAGTTCTTACTGAGCTTCCACTTGCATTATGTTTCTAATGCCCCAGTGGTCAAAGCTAATTGCATCTAGTTGCAAGGTCAAATTTGGAATCAACAAGAGAGAAAAACACAGAAAAGTGTTAATTTCAAAAGATTCTAGGTTCATTGAGGCCACCAAAGTAACTATATACAACAAGTTTCTTATATAACTTTCCTGCCTTCAGTCTCACTGTGTCTCCTGCCTCATCCATTCTCTAGGCAGTTACTAGCGTGCATGTTTTGTCTTTTTGAAACAGAGATTTTATACAAACCATATTGTTTGAAGAATATATTATCATTTAAAAAGTTGTATAAGTATATACTCTCACTAAATATCAATTTTAAGCTTCAAGCAAATTAACTAATTCTATCATATTAATATATGAATACAGAGGATCTGAAATATGTCCTATTATACCACAACACTTATTATTCTATTCATAGCAACAACTAATGAGCACTGAGTGCTTACTGTGTGCCACTATGGTAGGTGATTTTGTGCATCATGTGTGTTTAAGGAAATAATATTTATAGGAGTGAAACAAAGTAAAACAGTTGCCCATGTGCAGGAGCTGCCATGCAAATCTAGGTATTTTTGTTTCTAGAGAATGAAATATTAACCACTTAAACAATACTATATGTTTTATATCGCTTTTGCTAATTCCTTCTCAAATGCTTTCAAACAATCCCTCTATTTACTTTCATGGGATCCAAAATCACTGAAACGGTGAATGCAGCCAAGAAATTAAAAGACAACTGTCTCTTGGAAAGAAAGTTATGACAAACCTAGATAGTGTATTAAAAAGCAGAGACTTCACTTTGCCAACAAAGGTCTGTATTGTCAAAGTTGTAGTTTTTCCAGTGGTCACGTATAGATGTGCAAATTGGACCACAGAGAAGGTTGAGTGATGAAAAATTGATGCTTTTGAATTGAGAAGACAACTGAGACAGTCGTTTGGACAGCAAAGAGATCAAACCAGTCAATCCTAAAGGAAATCAGCCTTGAATATTCATTGAAAAGACTGATGCTGAAACTTAAGCTCTAATACCTTGGCCACCTGATATGAAGAACCAACTCATTGGAAAAGACTCTGATGCTGGGAAAGACTGAAGGCAAAAGGAGAAGGGGACAGCAGAGGATGGGATAGTTAGAGAGCATCACTGACTCAAAGGTCATGAATTTGAGCAAACTCAAGGAGATAGTGGAGGACAGAGGAGCCTGGCATGCTACAGTCCATGGGTCAGAAAGAGCCGGATATGACTTAGTGAGTAAACAACACAAACGGTCCTACAGAAAAAAATCTATCTGTAAGGTTTCTCATAATAATAGAGCTCCATTGTGCTGTGTCTTTCACCATTCACTGGATACACAAACACTTCCTTGCTGTACCATTGCTCTGCTCATTTGTCTTTGAAATGGATTATTTCACCCAGAATGGGGAAATTCTACTTATTTCTAGCATCTCAATTCAAATGACACAGTTCCTTCATAATCTTCCGCAACAATCCATATTCCACCCTCTTCTCTTACAGCTAAAGTGGAGATGTATTCTGGTTTGCTTGAAGCAGCCATTGTTATAGTCCTATTGTTTCAATGTAAGTATTAATAGCATAGTTTTCACCTACAAGAGTACCATAGTTTTGAAATGAGTTCTACCCACAATTAATCAAGCCTATTTCTGGACTCAGATTATTAATATTATGGAAGAGCATTTATATTATGAATGTTGTTTCTATTACAATGTGAACATTTGGAATACATACTTTATTAGTATTTTGTCTCCAAGGCCTTTTAGAATGTCTGTGCCAAGAATGATTTTTCATTAAATGAAAGGTAAGAATATTCAGAATTATTAAAACTCCTTCCATATTCCAGAACTGATAATGTCGAGTCCCATACAACTGATAACTATATATTTGAAGTCAACCAATTCACTAAATTTCATTTCAAATCCCAAAGAAGGGCAGTGCCAAAGAATGTTCAAGTTCAGTTCAGTCACTCAGTTGTGTCCAACTCTTTGCGACCCCATGAATTGCAACACGTCAGGCCTCCCTGTTCATCACCATCTCTCGGAGTTCACTCAGACTCACGTCCATCGAGTCCGTGATGCCATCCAGCCATCTCATCCTCGGTCGTCCCCTTCTTCTCCTGGCCCCAATCCCTCCCAGCATCAGAGTCTTTTCCAATGAGTCAGCTTCTCGCATCAGGTGGCCAAAGTACTGGAGTTTCAGCTTTAGCATCATTCCTTCCAAAGAAATCCCAGGGTTGATCTCCTTCAGAATGGACTGGTTGAATCTCCTTGCAGTCCAAGGGACTCTCAAGAGTCTTCTCCAACACCACAGTTCAAAAGCATCAATTCTTCGGTGCTCAGCCTTCTTCACAGTCCAACTCTCAC
>SJYX01019950.1:269047-280456 GCA_006410675.1 Oreotragus oreotragus
CCCCCAAGTTAATTTTCTGTTGAAAAATAATATAGTTCACTGACTTCTTACAAACTGAACACTTCCATTTAATAAAAGATGCAGATTAAAAAAGAAAACAATTATCAGGACCCCAGACCTTCTTCTAGCTACTACCTCACCCCAGGGTAACTGCTATCTTAAGTTTTTAAAATTAATGTCTTTTATTCTGAGATAATTGTAGATTCACATACAATTATAGGAAATAATACAGAGATAGCCCATTTATCCAGTACCCACTCTTCCCCAATTGGTAACATCTTGCAAAACCGTTAGGATAACAGCTGACACTGCTACAGTCAAGATGCAGAGCACTTTCAGGGCACCAGAGCCCTCCTGTCGCACTTTGGCAGCCACCTGCTCTTCCCTCCCACACCACACCTGGAGAGCCCCAGGAAAATTCTTAAAGAGATAGGGCTACCAGATTACCTTACCTGTCTCCTGAGAAACCNCACTGCTACAGTCAAGATGCAGAGCACTTTCAGGGCACCAGAGCCCTCCTGTCGCACTTTGGCAGCCACCTGCTCTTCCCTCCCACACCACACCTGGAGAGCCCCAGGAAAATTCTTAAAGAGATAGGGCTACCAGATTACCTTACCTGTCTCCTGAGAAACCCGTATGTGGGTCAAGAAATAGTTAGAACCTTTCATGGAATAACTATACTGGTTCAAAATTGGGAAAGGAATATGACAAGGCTGCATGTTGTCACCCTGTTTATTTAACTTGTGTCCAGAGCACATGAAGCAAAATGCCAGGGTGGATGAGTTACAAGCTGGAGCCAAGGATGTTAGGAAAAAGATCAACAACTTCAAATATGCAGATGATACCACTCTAATGGCAGAATATTGAGGAACTAAAGAGCTTCTTGATGAGGGTAAATGAGGAGGGTGAAAAAACTGGTTTAAAACTCAACACTCAAAATAGTAAGATCATGGCATCCAGTCCCATCTCTTCATGGCAAATAGAAGGGGGAAAAGTAGAAACAGTGACAAATTTTCTTTCCTTGGGCTCCAAAATCACTGCAGATGGTGACTGCAGCCATGAAATTAAAAAAACACTTGCTCCTTGGAAGAAAAACTATGACAAACCTAGATACTATATTAAAGAGCAGAGGCATCACTTTGCCAACAAAGCTATAGTCTTTCCATAAAGAAGGACCATAAAGAAGGCTTAGTGCCAAAGAATTGATGCTTTTGCACTGTGGTACTGGAGAAGACTCTTGAGAGTTCCTTGGACAGCAAGGAGGTCAAACCAGTCAGTTCTAAAGGAAATCAATCTTGAATATTCATTGGAAAGACTGATGCTGAAGCTGAAGCTCCAATACTTTGGCCACCTGATAGGAAGAACAGACTCACTGGAAAAGATTCTGATGCTGGGAAAGATTGAAGGTGAAAGGAGAAAAAAGCAGCAGGGGATGAGGTGTTTGGATAGCACCACTGNTGAATATTCATTGGAAAGACTGATGCTGAAGCTGAAGCTCCAATACTTTGGCCACCTGATAGGAAGAACAGACTCACTGGAAAAGATTCTGATGCTGGGAAAGATTGAAGGTGAAAGGAGAAAAAAGCAGCAGGGGATGAGGTGTTTGGATAGCACCACTGACTCAATGGACATGAATTTGAGCAAACTCCTGGAGAAAATGAAGTGCAGGGAAGCCTGATGGGCTACAGTCCATGGGGTTGCAAAGAGTCAGACATGACTTAGGGACTGAACAACAATTCACCAAAAACACATTGCTGAGTGCCAAAAATTAGTGCGATTTGGTCTTTCACTAAATTGGACATTTATCAATTTGCTTTTAGGCAAATTGGCATCCTATGAATTGAGTCTTGGTAAATCTACTAATACTCCCTGTAAAATGACCTTAAAAGAGTCAACCTGTATAATCAAAGAACTTGATTCTGTGTGGTTTGATTTGTAGGGAGAGCAAATTAAGCTGCATAAAATTTGCTTCTTTATAGTTATTTTTGTCAGGATAACAAATAATAATTTTTATGTTCTTCCTTCTTCTAGACATCAAAATCCTGGTCAGCCTAATGAATCCCATCTTTAAAATGAAAATAAAAGAAAATAGCTTATCTTAATGCCAAAATTGCTTTGAAAGTCATCCAGGATTTAGAGAAAGCCTAAAAAGTATGTGAGCAGTATAGTTTGCTCTTAGTCTCCACCCCCTTTCAATTCAAAGCCCTGCTTTTCATGTGTTAATTAAATAGAAAAGAGACATGGTATCAAGTCTGTCTCTCCAGTATGTACTACATACTGGGAATGTGATAAATGTATTTATTCATTTTAACCAAATTCAACCACAACAAAACAATTTAGAGGCCCCATGGAGTCTATTATAATGGGATTTTACCTGTACTTTGATAGGATTAAAGGATCCTACACAGAAATCAGCTATTTAAACATCATCCACAAGGAGATGAATCATAATGTCTTTTTCTGAAGGAGAAAATAATTTACCATAGTTTTGGACAGAAAGTAATTAATCCATATTTTGGATAGTACCACTGCCAGTTTCTGACTATGTGCTCTGCATCCCACTACTCACAGAATTCTCTTTATAGAAAACCCCTATGAAATTTCCTAAGCAGAATTCTGCATGAATTTCTTGGAAATAGCTCAGACTTTTTGTTATGCTTCTGACGTTTATAGGGGAATTTTTTTCATGTTAAATAATATCATTTATTGGGAATCAAAAATTTGTTTACATAACTTTATCTTAGCCACTTACCTTTCTTCCCCAAATGTGTTTTAATATATATGGTAAATACAGCATAATTATTTTATATAGTCATAACATCTACTGAAATAGGATATAATGATAAGCAATAATCACCAGAAAGCCTTCTCATTATAATTGTTTTAGCATTTGATAGAAGGTTTGCCTAAGGCAAAGCCAGGAGCTTCATTTATTTCAAAGAGATAAAAACAAGAAAATATGCACATTTTGCATTAAATGTTATTATGCAACCAAGGTCTATGAGAGGTGGAGAGGAAATTTATATTCACATGTAGATTCTTTCTAAGCTTTGAGGCTTCCTACTGACCACAGAGACACTGTCATACCAGCCATTCTGCACGTCTAACTGCCAGCACAGTCTGAGAACCCAACAATTGCACACATATTGGTAATAACATTAGATTTCCATGTGACAAGAAATTTGCTATTATGTGTTATTTTTTTAATTGCAAAGCTGATGAGTTTAAGTCAACATATTTCTTTCCTGCTCCTTCTGCTTGTCAGCTGTAGCTAGATTGATAAAATGCAAATGAACAAATCATTAACGAGTACTGGTTATGAATCTCTCAGGCAGTTCAGGACCCTATCAAATCCTGCACCTATTACTTTGTGTGATTGATGTACTATTGTAAGTGATTGTTCCTGATCTTATTAAATCTTATTGATTTTTTCCCAGTTTCTATTTTATGCAGGGCCAGGCTTGGACTATTATGAATGTTGCTGAACACTGTTAATCAAGCTTACACAGCTATTTTGATGGCAAACAATTAGAACTCTGCCGCTCTACCTTGCAATTAGCTTCAGGGATATGGACCTCAGCACCATAATAATGAAAGAGACCTCCTTCAAGCACGGTAATGAGATTTACAATTATGACCCCAAATAACCTCTGAAAATAACCAATCTGCAAATTTAGATGTATTTATCAATAATTTCTCCCTTTTATGAAAATGAATTTGTGAAATTTTCTCAACAATAATACTTCCCAGAGCACTCATTTTTCTTATCTCTTTAGTATATCACAAATAAAACTTAAACAATTTTGATTATATAAATTGCTATTATAAATATTTTATATGATAGCTAACATACAAATTAAAAACTCTCAAGTAATTCCTTAAATAGATTCATAATATTCATGTTTTCCAAATATGACACTAGAATATGTTCAATGAAATACAGATCATATGGATTGTTCATTTTTTTTCACAGATTTATTCTTCAAAATTTAATTAAGCATCTACTATCTGAATTGAACTATGGTCAAATCTATGAATCCTACAAAGATAACTGAGCATTATTTCCTGCTCTAGATTGCTCTTACATAACATTATCAATGTATAAATTTAAATTGTTGGAGTATTCTTGCAAATATAATTTTATTTCAAATTTATACTAGAGAATCCCAGGGACAAATTATATTTGAAACCTTGTCTACATTCCTTAATTATTTCTAATCCCTTATTCCTAGAGAAGCGCATCACCTACTGCCTTATTTAGAAAGTAGTACCTGGTGACATTTTTCTCTTTCAATTGTATCTTTTCCCTCTTGTCACTTAAAGAAGAGGTACATGTCTTTGCCTATTTCCTCACCAAAGATTTTTTTCCCATACTCTCTTCCCTTCCTATTTGCCTCATTGCATTCACTTTGTTTCCTGTTTACAAGCATATTCTTTTAACAAACTCTTTTCTTTATAAAGGAACAAGTTACCAACTTCCTAAAACAAAAGAAACTGAGTAACTAACCACCTCAGTCTATAAGTGGTCTGATATTACATAACTCTACAATTTTGTTCACTTTTCTGCCAAAATTCTGCAGCTGATGTTTGATAACTATGATCTTCACTGTAAGGCATATGGCATTTTGAAGAACAGCTCTGTTGGCAAAGGCTAAAAATAAACCATTAAACATCCAGAGTGTTTGATAACAAGAAAAGTGTTAACACAGACTTCACCCATCCTAGAGCCTCATTAAATGTCAGGCATGGGGTGAAGTTGATACAGGGGTCTGAGTTGTGATAAGATTCAGGTATATTAGTTGTCTACAGCTACTAAAATCCGGCCTATTATAGTGTGGCCAGCATGACTCATGATTAAACAAATAGTCATTTTGATTTCAACTTTCATATTTTTCTTAGTGGTGTGTTGCAATGAGAAGTAGAAAGAGCAAGATAGTAGTTACTGGGTCAGAAAGTAGTGGATTTGAAATCCTGCCTAAAACTACTGATGAGCTATGTAACAGCATTTTACCTAATTCCTCCAAAGCCTCAGTTTCCTTATCTGATATTTAGAGCTCACTGTTAGCCATTGTCAGGGTTAAAAATCATGTGCATTGTATGGCACAAAACCAAAACATTTTAAAACGCCTTCTTCACTCATGCCGTTTTTCTCTTCCAGTCAACTTTGAGATAAATGTCTCCTAATTTTCTACCCGTCTACCCATGGCCAACGCTAATTAGACTCAAGCCTAAGCCAGAGAGGAATCTCAAAATCCTCTCCTTCTCCCACCACTCCTACATTTGAACTAACACAGGAAGAGTTTATCAGCATTTGAGAGTGGACCTTCTATTCCATAAAATCTAAGTCAAAGTCTTCATCAATTCAAGACAAAGCTTAATGCAAGTTAAAACTATTGGGAAGTGTCTGCACAGCCTGCCAATACAGGCAGAGAATGTGTTTATTTTTATATATCCAAAGGTGGAAAGAAATGAAGACACAGAGATTAAAAAAAGAAAGCCAGAAGGAGAGAGAGAAAGACAAACAGAGAGAGAGATTGTTTTAGCATACATTCACATCCAAGTGAGCACAGTAGTCCTTGGTCTTGATGTTCTCTAGTTCTTATGAAATCTGGCTGTGTTTTACTAGCATGAAACATAATCTTAACCTTCCCTTCTGTTTATTTATTTTTTTGCTTGAGCTAATCTTAGTGAATCTTTGTCCAATACATTGCAGTGTCTGTTATTTATTTATTTAAAGGGCATTTATGATGACCTATTCTAGTCTTCAAAGAACAAAAGTGAAAAAATTAGATAATCCTGCCCATCGAAGTTTTCATTGCATTTCCCCTTTACAATATTCTTCTCTCAAAGCCTTGGAATAATTTACATTACTTAACTGTTTTAAGTCAGTAAATCTTACTTATGGATAGACATTGCCTGTTCTTTCCACTGTCTTGGCCCTTGGTCAGACCCTCATGGCTGCATATACGCCTATTGAAACAGACTGTTTATCTTTTGTTTCATAAAATGCCAGACTATCTTACAAACTTCCAGACAGATCTTCATAAAGCCAGTCTTTGAATATGTGATTTCCTCATTTTTAAAATATTGTTGACTAACTATTCTAACCACAATCAAATAAAATTTAAAATAAATTATAACTTTTCACTTATTGATAAATCTAAACTCCTTCACCATATGTTAAAAGCTTACTAACATCAACCAATTTTTCTGACTAGATTTCCTACCAACTTTTCAATCTATTTCTCTGAATTATTAATATTATATATAATTTCATACTTGCATTTCTGTTTTGTGGTTATATTTTGTTTCTTTCCTAGCATAAAATGTATTTTTCTCTGTTTGAATTTTAACTTATGGGAATCTTTTTATACTTTGCAGTAATACTCTTTGAATCCCAGTCTTATTTTTTCAGCTATAGAAAATTGAAGAAGGTATTTAAACAATCTTGTCTCAATATAAAATAGCACTTGCCTCATAAGGCTGTTTTATTTATTTTTTTAGTATTGCAATAGACAGTCTCTGAATTTCCTCCATGGTTCAATGGTAAAGAATCCACCTGCAGTCAGGAACTGTGGGAGATGCCGGTTTGATCCCTGGGTCAGGAAGATCCCTGGAGGAAGTCATGGAAACCCATTCCAGAATGCTTGCCTGGGGAATCCCATGGACAGAGCAGTCTGGCAGGCTACAGTCCACAGGGTCTCTAAGAGTCGGACATGACTGAAATGACCTAGCATGCCTGCAAGGCAGTCTCTAAGATGGACTCTAGTGATCGTTGGCTTTATGATTTTCATACCTTTTTGTAATGTCAGCCCTTTAATTATGGGCTGAACTTCTTGACTTGCTTCTAATGTATATGACAGAAGCAATGATGTCACCTCTGAGATTAAGTAACAGATGACTGTGGTTTCCATCTTGGGTACTCTCTCTGGTTCTTCTTTGTTCTCCTTGGAGAAAACCAGTTGCCATGTCACAAGGTAGTTCTGTGGGAAGGCCCATTTGAGTGGACCAGGAAGCAGATTTTCTGAGGCCCGCCAATAACCAAGTGAGTTTAGAAGTGTGTTCTTCAGCCTGGTGAGCCTTGAAATTACTGCCGTGTTGATCCAATGCCAACCTGAGTGTAACCTTATGAGACACCTGGAGCCAGAGGGCCCTGTTAGGCTGCACGTAGACTGCCAATCAACAGAAACTGTGAGATAATAAGTGTTTACAGTTTTAAGCTGCTAGTTTGGAGGATAATTTGTTATCCAACAATTAATGACTAAAAGGAGAATTTAATGAGATAATTCATATCAAGAGCTTATTATCAATAAAACATTAATAACAGTATTTATGTTTATATATGTATGCTTATATTTATATGCCTGCATATCTAAATCTGTATCCATACATACTTCATACATTTTATATATATGCCCATATCAATATGACACCAATATATTTATGTCTTTGAGGTCAAGACATTTTTGACCTTACCTTTCCCAAGCACTGTGTTAAACCTAACACAAAATGTGAATTTACTGCATGATGAATAAATTGGTACTAGATAGAATGACACACTTTGATCCATTAGACTTGCTTTAAGAAAACTCTGCAAGCTGCAGAACTGGTATTTCTGGAATCCACTTAGAGGTGACTGTGAACTGGGTCAAAGGGAATTAAACAGATGGAATTATCTGGTTTCATTTGAGTGAGCTGCAAAAATAGAGACAGCATAGTCTTGGTTTGCATAGTCAGCAGCATATAGACTTTGATTTAATATTGGACTATATATATATGTAAAATTAAGACCAATTTATATAATCAAAAATCATTTCAAATGCTAGTGAATAGTAAACCCACATACCACTAATCTTGAAAGCTTATATTGTGCAGGAAGAAACTTGAATTGCTTTGTGTCTGCTTTAAACATTATTGAACAGCTAGATTATGTGTTTATGTGCCGTTTTTCATTACATCCATTAGTTTAAATATTACATGGTTGCACAAATCAAACTGATACATTCAGTTTGAAACCTGGAGGCAAGTTTCTGACCCAAAAAGCACATGGATTTGGTAGACTGACAGATCTGTGCCCAAATCCAGGTTCAGTCACTCACTAAATTTCTGCCTTTGAGCAAATGATATAAACTTTCTTAATCTTGGTTTCCCATTGTCTAAAATGGGGATAACAATATTTGTCTTATAGAATTATTTTTGTGATTAATCAGGTTATAAAATATCTGCTACACAGAAAGCACTCCTCCCGTCTTCACATTTTTGAATGTTTATTAATATAAAGAGTTCATATTTTTAAAAATATATAATAACTAATTAGAAAATACCATGAAAACATCCATGTTCAGAATCAATACCTGATGTTCAGCTAATTTTTGTTGACTGTTTTATTGTGGCCAACTTTGAATGGTACAATGTTACAAAGCTAGGAACAAGAATAGCAGCCACACTGCCAAAAGGATTATGAATACATTCTTTGCTCACTATCCTTTTAAGACTCAAAACAATCAAATTAGCCAAAGGAATTTTACAAGAGAAACTATTTTAATCATTTCTGGGGAAAGAAGAAGTTGCTTAGATTTTCTTTCTTGCAGTTAAAACTTCCTACCTCCCAAGTATCGATATATAAATATCGACTATCATGTATTTTTATTTCCTTGTTTTTAAATTTTTCCTCAAAATAATTTGGAGATTAACTGAACAACGGAGGTTAAGTGATAATATAGAAACATTTGATTGAACAATATAAAAACAACAACTATAATTTTAAATACAGTGGTTTCTGTATAAATTTATGCCCGTTTTTTGAAATGGAGATTTAAGAAATAATACAGTTGACTCAAATGAGATCATTTTTTCCCTCCATCTTTGTAATCACTCTTGCAACTGACCTCAATTTTCCTGCATTTCTCTCCCTTCTTATAATTTCCTGACAGGATCACAACCCTAGTTAAAAGATAGCTCCCCCCTCAAATAAAAAATAAATAAATAAAAAGCTAAACCCAAGTATTCACCTACTCTATGCCTATAATAGGGCTGCTGACTAGGTAGGGGAAAAAAAATCTTCAAATGCTGAAGTAGCCTTAATCCATGACCATAAATCTCAAATGAACATGAAATCAAATGTGACTGTCTTATCACCTTTACTGAATATATTAATATTTGCTTGCATAAAAATGACCATTTCATACCAACTTTTCTCTTCAAACTCCTCAAAATGCTCCCGAACCTTGCAATGGCTCACTTGTAACGCATAAGTGCCATTACCATATACACATGAATATATACTCCCAGACAAAGAGGCACATGGAGTAAAAATTTATCTTGAGCTAATAATTTTTCTTCTACATTTTTTCCATTAACATGCAAACATACTCTAGTATCTTGAATCCTTAAGACTGCACTTTTGGTTCATATCCCATATTGGGACTCTCATTCACACAAAATGTTTCAAAATGTCCAATTTCCTCTCTCCAAGCTTTACACCATTTTCTTTCCTCAACCTGTCCAATAAACTCTCAGTGAAACTTGCCTCACTAAAGTCTTACAAGAATTATATATGCTGAAAAATGTAGTAGTTTCTTTTCTGTTTGCTCCCATCCTTAGTAACTTTCAACAACATATTTGGCCAGTCCCTTTTTCAAAACATTCTGTAGAATTTTAAGACAATCACCTCCCCTTGTTTTCTTTTTGTAATCAAACTGCTGTTCTACAGCTCCTCTGATGGCTGTTCCTTGTTTGAACCCACCGCATTGGTAGATTCCAAGAGTCCATTGTAGGCCCTTTATTCTCTCTGTATTGAATCTCTGCCTAGGTAATACCATTCCATGCCACATGACTTTGAACAATCTAGACCTGATTTCTTTACAAGTCACACTCCAGGCATTTTTATAAATACTGTGACAGAAGTGTGAACATACATGCTTAGTCGTGTCTGACTCTTTGTGACTCCATGGACTGTAGCCCGCCAGGCTCCTCTGTCCATGGGATTTCCCAGGCAAGAATACTGGACTGGGTTGCTATTTCCTTCTCTGGGGGATCTTCCCAACCCAGGGATAGAACCCAGGTTTCCTGCAGTGCAGGCAAATTCTTTACCATTTGAGCCACCAGGGAAGCCCAAGAATACTGGCATGGGTAACCTATCCTTTCTTCAGGGGATCCTGCCCACCCAGAAATCAAACCAGGGTCTCGTGCATTTCAGCTGGATTTTTTACCAGCTGGGCTACCCAGGATAGCCCATATTATTCCCATAATAATATCCATGGCAGTAAACATACCGCACAATTGCACTCATCTCACACACTAGTAAAAGTAATGCTCAAAATTCTCCAAGCCAGGCTTCAGCAATATGTGAACCATGAACTCCCTGATGTTCAAGCTGGTTTTAGAACAGGCAGAGGAACCAGAGACCAAATTGCCAACATCCGCTGGATCATGGAAAAAGCAAGAGAGTTCCAGAAAAACATCTATTTCTGCTTTATTGACTATGCCAAAGCCTTTGACTGTGTGGATCACAAAAAACTGTGGAAAATTCTGAAAGAGATGGGAATACCAGACCACCTAACCTACCTCTTGAGAAATCTGTATGCAGGTCAGGAAGCAACAGTTAGAACTGGACATGGAACAACAAACTGGTTCCAAATAGGAAAAGGAGTATGTCAAGGCTGTATATTGTCTCCCTGTCTATTTAACTTATATGCAGAGTACATCATGAGAAACGCTGGACTGGAAGAAACACAAGCTGGAATCAAGATTAATGGGAGAAATATCAATAACCTCAGATATGCTGATGACACCACCCTTATGGCAGAAAGTGAGGAGGAGCTAAAAAGCCTCTTGATGAAAGTGAAGGAGGAGAGTGAAAAAGTTGGCTTAAAGCTCAACATTCAGAAAATGAAGATCATGGCATCCGGTCCCATCACTTCATGGGAAATAGATGGGGAAACAGTGGAAACAGTGTCAGACCTGTCTCTTATACACATCTTGAGTAAGTAGACTAAGTAACTCAACTGACTGAACACATTTAAATAATTATAAAAGGAATGGGGTGCCAGTTCCTGAGGCATTATGTTAACTTCTAGTTTTGAATGCATTTATGCTTTCACCAAAGTAAAAGAAGCAATGTGTCAGTTATCATAGAGTACTGCTTTTATCTTCCTACAATGGGGCAGTTTGATTCCACTAGTTCAATTTATTATTGTGAGATAAATAATAGTTCTTATAATTGAGAATGATCAGAAAGACACTGGACACAGTTTCTAAAGGTAAGAACTGTTTAAATCAGTCTCCAAATGATGGAGCTTTGGCCCTATTTAGTCACCTTTAAATCCATATTCCACTTACATAGTCTCGTTCGGAGCAGCTAAGACTCTCCCCATATATTGCACTGCACAACTGACTCACTTCCTTCTG
>SJYX01019950.1:281938-321488 GCA_006410675.1 Oreotragus oreotragus
ACTAAGGTCCGCCTAGTCAAGGCTATGGTTTTTCCTGTGGTCATGTATGGATGTGAAAGTTGGACTGTGAAGAAAGCTGAGCGCCGAAGAATTGATGCTTTTGAACTGTGGTGTTGGAGAAGACTCTTGAGAGTCCCTTGGACTGCAAGGAGATCCAACCAGTCCATTCTGAAGGAGATCAGCCCTGGGATTTCTTTGGAAGGAATGATGCTAAAGCTGAAACTCCAGTACTTTGGCCACCTCATGCGAAGAGTTGACTCATTGGAAAAGACTCTGATGCTGGGAGGGATTGAGGGCAGGAGGAGAAGGGGACGACCGAGGATGAGATGGCTGGATGGCATCACGGACTCGATGGACGTGAGTCTGAGTGAACTCCGGGAGATGGTGATGGATAGGGAGGCCTGGCGTGCTGCGATTCATGGGTTCGCAGAGAGTCGGACACGACTGAGCGACTGAACTGAACTGAACTGAAACATACCTTTCAAGTCACTTTCCGCTATCAAACTAATTCAAACAGTTTAAAATTCAATCTTGCATCCGGTTCTTAATTAATTAACTTAGTTAGTTAGTTATTTTTGGCTGGACTGAGCCTCTGTTGCTGCGCACCTGTTTTCTCTTCTGGTGACCTGAGTACATTCCTCACTGTGGTCCGCAGCCCTCTTGCTTCGGTGGCTCCCCTTGTTGTAGAGCATGGGCTCTAAGGCATGTGGGCTTCAGTAGCTGTGGCAGCTGGGCTCAGCAGTTGCTGCAGACAGGATTAGTTGCTACACAGCAACTGGCTCTTCCCAGACCAGGGGTCGAACCCATGTTCCCTGCATGGCAAGGCAGATTCTTAGCCACTGGACCACTGGGGAACCCCTCATACCCAATTTTACAGATGTTTCTTCCCTGTTCCTAAAACTCCTGAGGAGGGAGGTATACCTAGTAGTACTTTGGTGGCTCTCAGTAAACATGTTCAGTAAACATTACTTCAGCTTTGGAGATTTAGTCATCTCTCTGGGCAACATAAAGGTAGCACAGAGCATGCTGTTACACTCATATACTCAATTACCTACTTGTCATTTCTCCTTGGCCATCTACTGGGTGTCTCAAAGCTTTACGGTAAAAATATGAATCTTGATTTGGTAATCTTGATTTATGGTAAAAATATGAATCCCCCTCCCGGAAACCTGTTTCTCTCCATCTTTCACATCTCACCACATGTCACTATTATCCATTCTGCTGATCAAAACCAAAGCATAAATTATTTTTGATTCTTCTTTACCCTTTACCTACCTCCATGTGCAAGTCAAAGTCAGTCTATCTTCATTTTTAAGTACTGTTCCAAACTCTCTATCTCTCTTTTTAAAATGTATTCAATAGTTTAGGTTAAATGCTTCTTTTTTTTTTAATTGGAGTGTAGTTGCTTTACAATGTTGTGTTTGTTTTTACTGTGTTAGCAAGGTGAATCAGCAAATGGTGTGTGTGTATATATATATATATATCCCCTCTTTTTTGGATTTCCTCCCCATTTAGGTCACCACACAGTACTGAGTAGAGTTTCTTGTGTTATACAGTAGGTTCTCATTAGTTATCTATTTTATACATGGTATCAATAGTGTATACATGTCAACTCCAGTCTTCCAACTCATTACACCCCCACTTCTCTTATGGTGTTCGTATGTTTGTTCCCTATGTTGGCGTCTCTACTTCTGCTTTGTAAATAAGATTGTCTACACCAGCTTTTTCAGATTCCACATATATTTGTTAATACATGATATTTGTTTTTCTATTTCTGATATACTTCTCTCTGTATGACAATCTCTAGGCCCATCCACTCTCTACAAATGACCAAATTTTGTTCTTTTGTATGGCTGAATAATATCCCATTGTATATATGTGTGTGTGTGTGTATATATATATATATATATATATAACACACATTTTCTTTATCCATTCATCTGTTATTGGATATTTAGGTTGTTTTCAAATTCTGACTATAATAAATAGTGTGTCAGTGAACACTGGGGTACATGTGTCTTTTTGAATCATGGTTTTCCCTGGCTATATGCCCAGTAGCAGAATTGCTGGGTTACATGTTAGTATTACCGACTTAGTCCACAGCAGCATTTCTTACTTGACTGTTGCAATAGTTCACTAATTGGCCTCCCACTTCCTTTCTTGCCCCTCTGAACCCATTTATCACACAATGAAGAGAGTGATCTCCTCAATGTGAATCTGATTGTCGCTTCTGTCATAAATGCTTCGTGGTCACCCACTGCATTTCATACAAAGTGAAAACTCCACACTATCACCTAAGACTTTAATGAGCCAGCTCTCACCCAATTTTGGATCCCATATCACTCTACTACAATCCCACAAGTCTTATTCATGTTGTTTAAAAACAAAAGCTAGTTTCAACTCAGCACACAGTACTTGATACTCGCTTTCCCTGGAGCAATATACATCTGTATCTTATCGTAGTAATCTCTCTCTCTTTTTTCTTTTATAATTTAGATTTTGGCTCAATATAGTTCAGTTCAGTCACTCAGTCATGTCTGACTCCTTGAGACCCCATGGACTGCACCACACCAGTCCTCCCTGCCCATCATCAGCTCCCAGGGCTTACTGAAACTCATGCCCACTGAGCCAATGATGCTATCCAACCATCTCATCCTCTTTCATCCCCTTCTCCTCCTGCCTTCAATCTTTCCCAGCATCAGCGTCTTTTCAAATGAGTTAGTTCTTCACGTCAGGTGAAAAAGTATTGGAGTTTCAGCTTCAGCATCAGTCCTTCCAATGAACACCTGGGAATGATGTCCTTTAGGATGGACTGGTTGGATCTCCTTGCTGTCCAAGGGACTCACACCACAGTTCAAAAGCATCAATTCTTTGGCACTCAGCTTTCTTTATAGTCCAACTCTCACACCCATACATGACAACTGGAAAAACCATAGCTTTGACTAGATGGACCTTTGTTGGCAAAGTAATGTCTCTGCCTTTTAATATGCTGTCTAGATTGTCATAAGTTTTCTTCCAAGGAGCAAGTGTCCTTTAATTTCAGGACTGCAGTCACCATCTGCAGTGATTTTGGAGCCTTCCAAAATAAAGTCTGTCACTGTTTCCATTGTTTCCTCATCTATCCACCATGAAGTGATGGGACCAGATGCCTTGATCTTAGTTTTCTGAATGTTGAGTTTTAAGACAAATTTTTCACTCTCCTCTTTCACTTTCATCAAGCAGTGATTTTGGAGCCTTCCAAAATAAAGTCTGTCACTGTTTCCATTGTTTCCTCATCTATCCACCATGAAGTGATGGGACCAGATGCCTTGATCTTAGTTTTCTGAATGTTGAGTTTTAAGACAAATTTTTCACTCTCCTCTTTCACTTTCATCAGGAGGCTCTTTCATTCTTTTCCACTTTCTGCCATGAGGGTGGTGTCATCTGTGTATCTGAGGTTATCAATATTTCTCCCGACAATCTTGATTCCAGCTTGTGCTTCTTCCCAGCCCAGCATTTCTCATGATGTACTCTGCATATAAGTTAAATAAGCAGGGTGACAATATATAGCCTTGACGTACTCATTTTCCTATTTACAACCAGTCTGTTGTTCCATGTCCAGTTCTAACTGTTGCTTTCTGATCTGCATACAGGTTTCTCAAGAGGCAGGTCAGGTGGTCTGGTATTCCCATCTCTTTAAAAACTTTCCACAGTTTGCTGTGATCCATACAGTCAAAGCTTTGGCATAGTCAATAAAAAAGAAATAGATGTTTTTCTGGAATCCTCTTGCTTTTTTGAAGATCCAGTGGATACTGGCAATTTGATCTCCAGTTCCTCTTTCCTAAAACCAGCTTGAACATCTGGAAGTTCACAGTTCACGTACTGTTGAAGCCTGGCTTAAAGAATTTTGCACATTACTTTGCTGGCCTGTGAGATGAGTGCAATTGTGTGGTAGTTTGAGATTCTCTGGCATTGCCTTTCTTTGGGATTGGTATGAAAACTGACCTCTTCCAGTCCTGTGGCCACTGCTGAGTTTTCCAAATTTGCTGGCATATTGAGTGCAGCACTTTCACAGCATCATCTTTCAAGATTTGAAATAGCTCAACTGTAGTTCCATGATCTCCACCAGCTTTGTTTGTAGTGATGCTTCCTAAGGCCTATTTGACTTCAATTCCAGGATATCTGGCTCTAGTTGAGTGATCACACCATCATGATTATCTTGGTCATGAAGATCTTTTTTGTACAGTTCTTCTGTGTATTCTTGTCCCCTCTTCTTAATATTTTTGCTTCTGTTAGGTCCATACCATTTCTGTCCTTTGTGTCCATCTTTGCATGAAATGTTCCCTTGGTATCTAATTTTCTTGAAGAGATATCTAGTCTTTCCCATTCTGTTTTTTCCTTCTATTTCTTTGCATTGGTCGCTGAGGAAGTCTTTCTTATCTTTTTGCTGTTCTTTGGAACTCAGCATTCAGATGCTTATATCTTTCTTTTTCTCCTTTGCCTTTCACTTCACTTCTTTTCACAGTTATTTGTAAGGCCTCCCCAGACAGCCATTTTGCCTTTTTTGCATTTCTCTTTCCTGGGGGTGCTCTTGATCCTTGCCTCCTGTACATCATCATGAACCTCCATCCATTGTTCTTCAGGTACTCTGTCTATCAGATATAATCTCTTGAATATTTTCACCCTGTGAAAATTTCCTTGACCACCCAATCCACATTAACTTTCTCCATCTCCATTGTTTTTATCTTATCATTCAGATTTAATTCTCTTTGGAACTTTTGTCACTATCTGAAATTAGCTTTTCATTTACTTTTTTAATTGATTATTGCTGTTTCTCCCAATACTGTACCAGCTCCATGAGAAGGAGAATGTTTTGTTTGGCATAGGTAATAATATATGACCATAAGCCTTAATTTCTTTTCCTCTTGGACACACAGACTGTATTTCCTGCCTCCCTGGCAGCTAGATGTGGTCATCTGGCTAGTGTCAGCTGATGGAATGTGGGCAGAAGTCTTCCAGAATGCTTTCATGCCTGGCTTTTAAACCATCCTGAGACCCTCAAGGATCTCTCTTCATCACCCAGACCATTGTAAACAATCTAGTGACAGACACTGAAAAACCAACAGCAGGCAGGAGCCATGATCTCTGCTTCACCATGTGGAGTGCTAAATCAAAAAATTCACTTGAACTGAAATGTGTGAAAAATAGTTTCTAATGCATTAAGGAACTGAAATTTTAGGGCCGTTGCTGTTATCTGTCTAGTACTTTGAGGTACTTAGAGTACTCTTTACCATCAAGACACAAAATATTTTGAATGAATAAATGATTGACTATTTAGTAACTTAATTCATATTTGCAAATTTGATTAGTTTTAAAATGGTATCTATGTGTATTTAACAGAAATTTTCAAGCATAGACTTGTAGATGATTTGTTTATTTCTTAGCAGCAGCTTAGGACTAGTTAGAAAGTCTAAACTAGAGGGAAGATTCAGATAGACTTATTAGATCTGGTTTAAAAGTCAATCACATAGTCTTTGATTCAGACAAACTATAAGAATGTAACCAAAGAGAAACTAAGTGGGAGATATTTGACTTTTTTATCTGAAAAAAATAAAATTTCTTTGAATAGTAAACTACAAAAGTTGTTATACTTATAAAAAACACCCCACTGACAGTCAGATGTTTTCTTTAAAAGAGACACATGTACCCCAATGTTCATTGCAGCACTGTTTATAATAGCCAGGACATGGAAACAACCTAGATGTCCATCAGCGGATGAATGGATAAGAAAGCTGTGGTACATATACACAATGGAGTATTACTCAGCCATTAAAAAGAATACATTTGAATCAGTTCTAATAAGATGGATGAAACTGGAACCAATTATACAGAGTGAAGTAAGCCAGAAAGAAAAACACCAATACAGTATACTAACACATATATATGGAATTTAGAAAGATGGTAATGAGGACCCTGNGGGAGGAGGGAGGGGGGTTCACGTTTGGGAGTTCGTGTACACCCGTGGCAGATTCATGTCAATGTATGCCAAACCAGTAGAGTACTGTAAAGTAAAATAAAATAAAATTTAAAAAGAAAAAAAATCTTGTTCCAAATGAAAATCAATGTATTTCTTTATTTGAAGGATGATGGCTAAAAAGTCAAATTTAAATAATCTTCTGGAGTTATAAAAAATCATAGAAGCTGATGTTTTACTAAGCTGGTAAATGAAACTGGAAAACAACTCAATTTCCCAAAGTCATGGTGACAGAAGTTTGATCTGAAACTAGGACCTAGATCTTCTAATATTTAGTCACCTTTTCATTTGCTGCCAGTGTTGATTTTGAAAATTTGTTTTTTGCATAAAGTGACTACTTTTGGGTTTTCATCTTAGATTTACTTGCTCACACTGACATAATTCTCTACTTATAAATACTGAACATTATCACAATTGTTTTCAACTAACATAAATTGTTGAAAATATATTCAATGCTTTGTTCACTGGGTATAAAAGAATACATAGTTGCAAATGATAAATGCTGTCACATGAGTGTATGTTCCTCGGTTCTTTGTCTCATCACAACGAAGATTTGGAGCGATGGACATTAAAGCCCTCAGTGCGTCACAGCTCTTGGGTCTTGGACAAACCGTGTTATAGCTCTTAGGCAAATCAGTGTTACAGCTCTATTTTATTTAGAAGATAGCAGGTGAATATATCGTCGAAGTGTGAGGGCATGCCAACCCAAAGACTTGAAGACAAGAGAGTGGAGGAGCGCACTGGGGCGGGGGGGAGAGAGAGAGAGAGCGCACGCATGCGCGAGAGAAAGAAAGAGGGAGTGCTCTGGCTCCTCCTTTTATATGCTTTTTCCCCCACCTGGGCCTGCCCTACGCAAATAGGGCTTAGCCAGGAGTGCTGTTTGTTCTACCTGAAGTCTTCACTCTGGTCCTCAGACCTTCTTTTGTTCTATTTTCATGGGCTTTTCCCTTCCTTGTCTTTTAGCCACTGCCATTTTGGACTCCTTTTCCCTATTCTACCTACCTAACAAATACAAAATCTAAAATATTTATATACTTAAAAACTATCTCAAAAATAAGGTTCAGCTCAGTTCAGTCGCTCGGTCTTGTCCGACTCTTTGCAACCCCATGAATCGCAGCACGCCAGGCCTCCCTGTCCATCACCAACTCCCGGAGTCACCCAAACTCACGTCCATTGGGTCAGTGATGCCATCCAGCCATCTCATCCTCTGTCGTCCCCTTCTCTTCCTGCCCCCAATCCCTCCCAGCATCAGAGTCTTTTCCAATGAGTCAACTCTTCTCCTGAGGTGGCCAAAGTACTGGAGTTTCAGCTTCAGCATCATTCCTTCCAAAGAAATCCCAGGGTTGATCTCCTTCAGAATGGATTGGTTGGATCTCCTTGCAGTCCAAGGGACTCTCAAGAGTCTTCTCCAACACCACAGTTCAAAAGCATCAATTCTTCGGCGCTCAGCCTTCTTCACAGTCCAACTTTCACATCCATACATGACCACAGGAAAAACCATAGCCTTGACTAGGCGGACCTTAGTCGGCAAAGTAATGTCTCTGCTTTTGAATATACTATCCAGGTTGGTCATAACTTTTCTTCCAAGGAGTAAGCGTCTTTTAATTTCATGGCTGCAGTCACCATCTGCAGTGATTTTGGAGCCCAAAAAAATAAAGTCTGACACTGTTTCCACTGNACCATAGCTTTGACTAGACGGACCTTAGTCAGCAAAGTAATGTCTCTCCTTTTGAATATGCTATCTAGGTTGGTCATAACTTTTCTTCCAAGGAGTAAGTGTCTTTTAATTTCATGGCTGAAGTCACCATCTGCAGTGATTTTGGAGCCCCCCAAATAAAGTCTGACCCTGTTTCCACTGTTTCCCCATCTATTTCCCATGAAGTGATGGGACCAGATGCCATGATCTTTGTTTTCTGAATGATGAGCTTTAAGCCAACTTTTTCACTCTCCTCCTTCACTTTCATTAAGAGGCTTTTTAGTTCCTCTTTACTTTCTGCCATAAGGGTGGTGTCATCTGCATATCTGAGGTTATTGATATTTCTCCTGTCAATCTTGATTCCAGCTTGTGTTTCTTCCAGTCCAGCATTTCCCATGATGTACTCTGCATTTAAGTTAAATAAGCAGGGTACCAATATACAGCCTTGACATACTCCTTTTCCTATTGGGAACCAGTCTGTTGTCCCATGTCCAGTTCTAACTGTTGCTTCCTGACCTGCATACAGATTTCTCAAGAGGCAGGTCAGGTGGTCTGGAAAATAAGGTTATCATTACCCTTTTCTCCTATTATCTCTCTTATCAAACATCACCTGGATATTTTGATTCTATCTCAATAATATTATTCATTTTCTCTCTTTATTTCTATTACCATGGTTACAGTTCTAATTAGGACTCTCATTATCTTTTGCTTAAGCTATTTCTCTGATGCCTTGAAATTAACATAGTTGTAAGAGAAGACATTTTCTCATTGTTTCAGATGGACTCTGCTATGCATATCCCCCACAGCCTTCTCAAGTTTTGGAACACTGTTGTATTTGTTCAATCAATTAGCAAAATTTTATTGAGCTCCTATCCTTGAGCTAGACATCATAGATATGGAGAACGACTCACTCTCCAGCCAAAGGACAGATATTAATATAGCTTTATAAGTGCTAGAAATGTAACTCATATAAATGTGAGTTCACAGTAATGAAAATAAAAACAACCAAAAAGCACTTCCTAAAAGTACCGAAGAAATTTTTCTGAAGAGGTGGCAATTTAGGTGGACCACAAAGACCCAGTAAATATCAATGAAATTTAAAAATTGTTGAAAACTGCACTTGAACTAAAAGTCTTAAGATAAAAAGTTCAAATATTGCTAGTAGTATGAAAAATTATAAGAAGTTTAGAACATTGGGAATATAGGTTAATTGGGGAAGGAAAGGTGATATGCTCCAACATCTGACATCACAAATGCAGCCAGAAGGTTCTTTATCTTCTGGCTGATTAATCAGGTGCCTTTATCTTTCTACATATCCCGTGAGCCTCCTTCCCACATCTACCTACTTGATCAAAGAAGGTTAGAGAATGCCTGAGGGAAGGTAATGGGAGGCAAGTCTGGAAAAAAGGGAAAACCAGATAGTGAAGTCTTTCTGAGATAATTTAAATTTTATTCTTTAGGCAATAAGAAAGCAACAAAAGATTTAAATAATCAAATTTATGAAGAGTGTGGTCAACTAGTGGTGAAACTAATGACAGACTTCAGAGTGACGTAAGGAAGGATTTTTAAAGCTCATGGCGTGATGAAGACCTAGACTAAGGCAATGGAAAAAGAAAATGAAAAGAAGCAACATTCAAGAGTGATCACTGAGGCCAAGGAAATGTAGAATTATAGGCTTTGTCAAGTGAATGAGGAAGCAGAATCTAAGATCACATCAAGTTTTATAGGATGACTAGCCCTGTGTTAATAGCGAAAACATATGTATAGAATAGTAATACAAGCAGTGAAAAAAAAAGTGATTTTACCCAAAGACTGGGGGAAGGAAGTGGATAATAAGATACACTTTTAGACAAGTATCTGAAATTTAATGTAAGGTAAACTAGATGATTTGTATTAAGCAAGTTAAAGAAAGCCATAAGGAAACCTATTTTTTCATTTAAAAATACACTTTAAACATTATCAAAACTGTTAGTAAATTATATAATGTATTAGAATATTACTAAACATAAAATCCTAAACTTAAGCCAATATTTAAATAAAATTCTCTATCAAACTACCTTTCTTACTGCTCCACATTTTTTGAAGCCTATAAAACTAATTGACTAATGCTGTGAACATATTCTTAGAAATTCTACTTGTATTTTGAAATCGTGTTTCTCCTGAAATGCATAACAAGAAAATACTGAGTTTTAATGAATCTTTAGTGATAAGCATGGGTTTCTAAATGTCCTCTGTTAGCAGAGCAGATTTTATTTATTTAGACTAAATAACTTCAAGCTCGGTACAACCTTGGGGCTTGAAGCTATTTCTAAGGAATATCTTAAATGACCCTATCAGCTATTTCTAGTTTATTCTGACTCAAGTGTTTTGAAATTAGACATATAGTAAAAATATATATTTCTGTCTTTCTATCCCTTTAATTTCAAGTTAGAAAGAGGGTTATTAGAGTTTCAAATATCTTGCTTATTTTAAAAGTGTTCTCATAATAATTCCTTATACAAACTATTACTTGATGAATAACAGCTATTCTAAAACTGACTGAAAAAATCTATGGCCCAAGAAGCTTGTAAAACTCCTGCACTCATTTCAACCATTTAAAATATTTTTTACACTACTTTCACCTGTTAAAATATTTGTTTGCACTACCATATGGGGTTTATCATTCTACGTTTGAAGCAAACATACAATAAGTACCAAGTTGAAGTTAAAATCAGTTCAGTTCAGTTCAGTTCAGTCACTCAGTTGTGTCCAAATCTTTGCGACCCCGTGAATCGCAGCATTCCAGGCCTCCTTGTCCATCACCAACTGCCGGAGTTCACCCAAACTCACGTCCAACGAGTTGATGATGCCATCCAGGATCTCATCCTCTGTCATCCCCTTCTCCTCTTGCCCCCAATCCCTCCCAGCATCTGAGTCTTTTCCAATGAGTCAACTCTTCTCATGAGGTGGCCAAAGTATTGGAGTTTCAGCTTCAGCATCAGTCCTTCCAAAGAACACCCAGGGCAGATCTCCTTTACAATGGGCTGGTTGGATCTCCTTGCAGTCCAAGGGACTCTCAGGATTCTTCTCCAACGCCACAGTTCAAAAGTATCAGTTCTTCGGCGCTCAGCTTTCTTCACAGTCCAACTCTCACACCCACACATGACCACTGGAAAAAACATAGCCTTGACTAGACGGACATTAGTTGGCAAAGTATGTCTCTGCTTTTTAGTATGCTGTCTAGGTTGGTCACAAGTTTCCTTCCAAGGAATAAGCATCTTTTAATTTCATGGCTGCAGTCACCATCTGCAGTGACTTTGGAGCCCCCCCAAATAAAGTCTGACCCTGTTTCCACTGTTTCCCCATCTATTTCCCATGAAGTGATGGGACCAGATGCCATGATCTTCATTTTCTGAATGTTGAGCTTTAAGCCAACTTTTTCACTCTCCTCTTTCACTTTCATTAAGAGGCTTTTTAGTTCCTCTTCACTTTCTGCCATCAGGGTGGTGTCATCTGCATATCTGAGGTTATTGATATTTCTCCCAGCAATCTTGATTCCCGCTTGGACTTCCTCCAACCCAGCATTTCTCATGATGTACTCTGCATATAAGTTAAATAAGCAGGGTGACAATATACAGCCTTGACATACTCCTTTTCCTATTTGGAACTAGTCTGTTGTTCCATGTCCAGTTCTAGCTGTTGCTTCCTGACCTGCATATAGGTTTCTCAAAAGGCAAATCAGGTTGTCTGGTATTCCCATCTCTTTCAGAATTTTCCACAGTTTATTGTGATCCACACAGTCAAAGGCTTTGGCATAGTCAATGAAGCAGAAATAGATGTTTTTCTGGAACTCTCTTGCTTTTTCCATGATCCAGCGGATGTTGGCAATTTGACATCTGATTATTCCGCCTTTTCTAAAACCAGCTTGAATATCTGGAAGTTCACGGTTCACATATTGCTGAAGTCTGGCTTGGAGAATTTTGAGCATTACTTTACTAGCCTGTGAGACGGGTGCAATCGTGTGGTAGTTTGAGCATTCTTTGGTATTGCCTTTCTTTCGAATTGGTATGAAAACTGACCTTTTCCAGTCCTGTAGCCAGTGCTGAGTTTTCCAGATTTGCTTGCATATTAAGTGCAGCACTTTCACAGCATCATCTTCCAGGATTTGAAACAGCCCAACTGAAATTCCATCACCTCCACTAGCTTTGTTCGTAGTGACGCTTTCTAAGGCCCACTTGACTTCACATTCCAGGATGTCTAGCTCTAGGTGAGTGATTACACCATCATGATTATCTTGGTCGTGAAGATCTTTTTTGTACAGTTCTTCTGTGTATTCCTGCCACCTCTTCTTAATATCTTCTGCTTCTGTTAGGTCCATACCATTTCTGTTCTTTATCAAGCCCATCTTTGCATGAA
The DNA here is from genome assembly GCA_006410675.1 of Oreotragus oreotragus. Taxonomy (NCBI): domain Eukaryota; kingdom Metazoa; phylum Chordata; class Mammalia; order Artiodactyla; family Bovidae; genus Oreotragus; species Oreotragus oreotragus. The sequence continues at coordinate 294,043 of SJYX01019950.1, forward strand.
ATGTTCCCTTGGTATCTCTAATTTTCTTGAAGAGATCTCTAGTCTTTCCCATTCTATTGTTTTCCTTTATTTCTTTGCATTGATCACTGAAGAAGGCTTTCTTATCTCTCCTTGCTCTTCTTTGGAACTCTGCATTCAGATGCTTATATCTTTCCTTTTCTCCTTTGCTTTTTGCTTCTCTTCTGTTCACAGCTATTTGTAAAGGCTCCCCAGACAACCATTTTGCTTTTTTGTATTTCTTTTCTATGGGGATGCTCTTGATCCCTGTCTCCTGTACAATGTCACAAACCTCCATCCATAGTTTATCAGGCACTCTATCTATCAGATCTAGTCCCTTGAATCTATTTCTCAGTTCCACTGTATAATCATAAGGAATTTGATTTAGGTCATACTTAAATGATCTAGTAGTTTTCCCTACTTTCTTCAATTTAAGTCTGAATTTGGCAATATGGAGTTCATGATCTGAGCCATAGTCAGCTCCCGATCTTGTTTTTGCTGACTGTATAGAGCTTCTCCATCTTCGGCTGCAAAGAATATAATCAGTCTGATCTCAGTGTTGACCATCTGGTGATGTCCATGTGTAGAGTCTTCTCTTGTGTTGTTGGAAGAGGGATGTTGCTATGACCAGTGCATTTCTTTGGCAAAACTCTATTATTGCCCTGCGTCATTCCATATTCCAAGGCCAAATTTGCCTGTTACTCCAGATGGTTCTTGACTTCATATTTTTGCATGCCAGTCCCCTATAATGAAAAGGACATCTTTTTTGGGTGTTAGTTCTAAAAGGTCTTGGAGGTCTTCACAGACCCGTTCAACTTCAGCTTCTTCAGCGTAACCAGTTGGGGCATAGACTTGGATTACTGTGATATTGAATGTTTTGCCTTGGAAACGAACAGAGATCAAATGTCGTTTTTGAGATTGCATCTAAGTACTGCATTTCGGACTCTTTTGTTGACCATGATGGCTACTCCATTTCTTCTAAGGGATTCCTGCCCAGAGTAGTAGATATAATGGTCATCTGAGTTAAATTCACCCATTCCAGTCCATTTTAGTGCACTGATTCCTAGAATGTCAACGTTCACTCTTGCCATCTTCTGTTTGACCACTTGCAATTTGCCTTGATCATGGACCTAACATACCAGGTTCCTATGCAATATTACTCTTTACAGCATCAGACCTTGCTTCTATCACCAGTCACATCCACAGCTGGGTATTGTTTTTGCTTTGGCTCCATCCCTTCATTCTTTTTGGAGTTATTTCTCCACTGATCACCAGTAGCATATTGGGCACCTACTGACCTGGGGAGTTCCTCTTTCAGTATCCTATCATTTTACCTTTTCATACTGTTCATGGAGTTCTCAAGGCAAGAATACTGAAGTGGTATGCCATTCCCTTCTCCAGTGGACCACATTCTGTCAGACCTCTCCACCATGACCCACCCGTCTTGGGTGGACCCACAGGGCATGGCTTAGTTTCATTAAGTTAGACAAGGCTGAGGTCCATGTGGTTAGATTGACTAGTTTTCTGTGATTATGGTTTATGTGTCTGGCCTCTGATGCCTCTTGCAACACCTACCGTCTTACTTGGGTTTCTCTTACCTTGGGCATGGGGTATCTCTTCACGGCTGCTCCAGCAAAACACAGCCACTGCTCCTAACCTTGGACCAGGGCTATCTCCTCACAGCTGCCCCTCCTGACCTTGAACGTGGAGTAGCTCCGCGCAGCCACTGCTCCTTGGACGTGGGGTTGCTCCTCTTGAAGTTCCAATACAAGAGATCAATTATCTATGCTAAAATCAGTCTCAAGGATAACTAAAGTTACTCTCAGTTTAGGATTACAAATTTATTTCAGCTATTACTTTGCACCACAGAGTGATGGGGCTTTGTAGGGGTTATGTAGACAATGGTTGAAAACCTAAACTGTAAGCAGAATGTTGTTTCTAAGGAAGGATCTTCTGGTAACTTGTGGCTCTTTGTTAAAATTGGCCCTAATCTAGCTCTGAATTTCCTTTCCTCCAGTTGTTTAAGGACATACTCATCTACTCTACACAACACCTCATATTAGCAGCTTTAAGTATGTTATATATGTGTGTGTGTGCATGTGTGTGTATAATCTGGAGAGGGAAATGGCAACCCACACTGGTATTCTTGCCTGGAGAATCCCATGGACAGAGGAGCCTAGTAGGGCTACAGTCCATGTGGTCACAAGAATCAGATATGACTTAGCGACTAAACCACCTCCACCATATATATAATCATAATAAAAAAGAGAAACAAAAAAATGCATTTAGACATGACACTTATTCCTAAGAAGTTGTTATCTACCTGAGAGAGACACAGAACATGTTAGAAGTTGTAGTAATAAACAAAAAAGTGAAAATTTGACCAGAAGAAAATGCTTAAGGAGGACAGAGAAATGATTTTGCTTAATACAAATTAAAATTGAGGAAAAATATTAAAAGTGAGTTTTTTTAAGTAACATATATTACTTTTGGCTTCCTAAGTGGCACAGTGGTAAAGAATTTGTCTACCAATGCAGTAGATTCTGGCTGGATCCCTGAGTCAGAAGATCCCCTGGAGTAGGAAATGGCAATCCACTCCAGTATTCTTGCCTGAAGAATTCCAAGGAGAGTGGAGCCTGGCGACTCCACATGGAGTCGCAAAGAGTTGGACATGCCTGAGTGACTAAGCACAAGTAGAGAATGTTAGAAAATTTAAATAAGACTACATAAAAGTCAGTTGTAATCCTGCTGCTGCTGCTGCTAAGTCACTTCAGTCGTGTCCGACTCTGTGTGACCCCATAGAGGGCAGCCCACCAGGCTCCACCGTCCCTGGGATTCCCAAGGCAAGAATACTGGAGTGGGTTGCCATTTCCTTCTCCAATGCATGAAAGAGAAAAGTGAAAGTGAAGTCGCTCAGTCTGTCCGACTGTTAGCGACCCCATGGACTACAGCCCACCAGGCTCCTCCGTCCATGGGATTTTCCAGGCAAGAGTACTGGGGTGGGGTGCCATTGCCTTCCCCGAGTTGTAATCCTACTAACTGGAAATAAGGGCTTCCCTAGTAGCTCAGTCAGTAAAGAATCCACTACAATGTAGGACACCTGGGTTTGATCCCTGGGTCAGGAAGATCCCTGAGAGAAGGAAATGGCAACCTACTTCAGTATTCTTGCCTGGGAAATTCCATGAACAGAGGAGACTGGCAGGCTGCAGTCCATAGGGACACAAGAGTCGGACACAACTTTGTGGCTAAACCACCAACTGGAGATAATAAACATGTTCCTGTGTTTCTTTGTGGCTCTTGTTCCTATGATTCTGTTATTTTGTAAAGGTACCATCTCTGTCTCTACATGGAAGCTATGTCATATCTCCCAAGTATCCCTTCAGCCCAAAGCATTCACTTCCCAGCTGCTGGGAGTGTTGGAGCTGTTAGCCCTCAGCTGAGTGGCTCTCTGACAACCATCCTCAAACAAAGAGCTCCTTATGAAATTGGTTGAATCCGTTGTTTCAACCATATTATAGTTTAACAACTTCCTCAGTTCAATCCTGTTTCCCTGAGTCCCCTAAAGTTATAGATCCAAATGACAGTATTCACAGGACTTTGTGTTAGCAAATGTCTATCTCAAAGTCTGGGGTCCCAGGAAACCTCAGTTAAAATACTCTTAAAATGATTTTTAATCCATTTTCTCCCACTTGAAAATATTTATCACTCAGCTTATGAATTTAAAACTATGTGTAAAAATATTCTCAGGGACTTTATGGTCTCTTATTACATGAATATATATTGTACTTAATCATTGCTGTTATTAAATACTTAAGGAATTTGGAGTTTAAGATACAGAAAAGCTGTGGGAAAGGAGAAATCTGACCTGATGGCTGGGAGTTAAAATGGGCAAGCATAGAGAAGGAATGCTTGTTTAACCTGACAGGAGCAGAAAATCTAAAGAGCAAGGATGATAAGGTAGGTAAAGCAACTGACAGTAGAACTCTGAAAGCAAAGATAAAAAATAGTTAGATTTAAAATAATAGAAGGAATGAAAATTACTTTATAAAAAAAGTGTTTTTTCTTTCTTTTTTTTTTTTTAAAGCATTGAAAGAAAGTTATATTGAGGATATAAGGGAGCTGCATTACGCAAATGGGACAACTTGAATGCTTCGGATAAAGTGTTGACTGTTAAGTTGGAAAAGGAGGCTCAAGAAATATAACAGACCAAGCAAGAAAAAGTGTCAAAGCTTAGTGATGGATTAGATCTAGTGAGGAAAACAGAAAGGGAAAGTGAAAATGATTATAAGATTTTTACCCTGGGGGACTGGGATGAAGACAAAGCTTTTAAAATTAGAACTGGTGACTGTTGGAAGCAGAAGATGATTAACTTACACTGATAGGTTAAATTCTTGTTGTTAGGAGTTTCTAGAAAAGATAATGTGTGGGCTACTTGAATTACATAGTACAGAAAGGAGACTATATATATATGTATGTGTATATAATATATATTTATATGTATAAAATGTGTGAAAGAAGAAAGGATGTTTTAATTTTAGCAAGATACAAAACAAAGCAGAGTTATAGAAACTAATACATATAAGTATGCAAGGCACTTAGCATATAAATAGTTAGAAGTCTTCTCCATGTTAAATATATATATATATATACACATATATATAAAGATTAAATTAGTATATTAACAGTTAGAAGTCTTAGTCATGTAAAAAGTTATATATATATGTACATATATATATACATCCATATATATTCACATAAGTTTTCTCTAAGAATATTAATAATTATAAATTTCCCCAAATTCCTGAAAACTTGAAAGTATAGCATACCAAATGTCTTGAGACAATAAGCAGATTTCATATTTATAGAGATATAAATATTTTTTAATCAATACTAAGCTTAATTTATCATAATAACAAAAGTGAAAGTGAAAGCGTAGCTACTCAGTCACATCCAACNAGAATATTAATAATTATAAATTTCCCCAAATTCCTGAAAACTTGAAAGTATAGCATACCAAATGTCTTGAGACAATAAGCAGATTTCATATTTATAGAGATATAAATATTTTTTAATCAATACTAAGCTTAATTTATCATAATAACAAAAGTGAAAGTGAAAGCGTAGCTACTCAGTCACATCCAACTCTTTTTGACCCCATGAATTGTAGCCCACCAGGCTCCTCCTTCTTTCAGATTTTCCAGACAAGAATATGGGAGTGGGTTGCCACTTGCTTCCCCATATAATAAGAAAAGCATAGACTAATTTTTATCACTGGACCAGGTTCACCACACTTGGATGTATTCTTAAGATATATTTGTAAGTAAATCTAATATTAGAATTATGTGATGAATAAAAAGTAATTAAAATCTTTTTGAAGAATTATCTTGGAATCTTAAATTTGCATTGTATTCATTTTAAGGATCATTCATCTTTTGAACCATTGTGAAAATAGCATACCAGGGCACCAGTGTATATTGATAACTTATTAGTACAATCTACTTTTCATGGATTATCTCCCTAACTTGCTCATGGAATACATTCATCTCTTACTTTCACACAAAATCTTCAAGTTATTTCCAGGAATTCTGGAACACAGACAGTTCTTGGTTAGAACATTAATGTTCTGGCCTTCCTGGATGATGTTGGTGGCTCTCAAAGCCAGCTGAGGGCCCCTTGGTTCTTCCCTTGCTTCCAAGCCCCACTGAACTAAGGATGACATTCGTGGTAAAGTTGCAATATTGCAATATCCAAAACCCACAAAAAGATGCATAATTGGCACCAGTTTCCTGGAACCTCATAGAATCTAAGGAATCTTATTACATTGTGCACAGTAATATGAGACATTTTCCTAGGCTGCATCACATTTTGTCACCTTGTCTCTTATCACCTTGCTTTTGTCCCATAAAATAAAACCCTATAAAAAAGTCTCTTTTTTTCTTGCATTTAGAGCTTTTCTTCTCAAGGCCCTGAGACAAGTCCAATCTGAGACAATGACCATGCTCTCATTCCCTTTGCATTTCCTCTCTATGACTTGTGCCTCTTAGCTCTCTTTCCCTCAATATTCTTAATAAAAATGATTCTGAGGAATGATGTCAGCAACATAGCTAAAGAAGACATAGCTCATTGTATCCTGCTCAACAATAATTTGGCATCTATCCATGGACAAAGGTGCCTCTGTGGGAGCTGTAGAATTCAGCATTATACATCAAAGGGACCAGGAGGAGACCTGCCCATTCACATGCCAGGTAATAGACACACAGACCTCACCACAGCTTGGGACCCTGCAGTGGCTTGTAAACGGCTCCAGCCCCTCTTACTCATGGTCCAGGAAACCCTTTAGACAATTACCCATTGATGAGAGAGCTGTTGTGAAAGTCTAGGTTTCCAACAGATGAATTCCAACACAACATTAAAGCCCCCCTGCCCAAAAAAATGTGAGCCTGGAGGATACTCATATTGGACAGAGGAAGAGGAAGATTTTGACCTTACCTACAACAACTCTCCTGCAAGCCATCACATCTCACAGTCAAGAAAGATCTTCTTGGCCTGAGATATCTTCTACAGGGGAAAGATATGAGTTCCCAGTTTCTCCAGCCATGGGGGGCACTGGAATAGAAGCTCATGTGAGCTTCATGAGCAGGTAGAGGCTGGGGGAGTGGCAGATAAGATTCTTGAGGAAATTAAAGAAATATGGATCCTATTAATTACATTGCAGACTCCATCAAGAAGCCCAGTGATGAGTTGCTGGGACACCTTGCCATGAGTTCTCCCAACTGGCCCAAGGGCATCTGCAGCATCCCACATGTCTCACTCACAAACACCCCACCTGTGGTTGACTCTGTGCATGGTTCTGAAGGTGGAGAGACTGAGCTTTGGCAGATGACTAATAAATACCTGCAGAAAGCTGGCCTAACCTGCAGGCCAGGGAGAGACCACAGGCAAAAGCAAATGGAAGGTTGTCAGCACCTGGCCTCATGGGCTGTAGAACTGAGAGAAAGCACACAAACTAAAAAAGTCCCCCACCAAGGGAAGCAAGAAGCTTGGAACAGGCTTATCCATAGAACATCTAAGAAAGCCTCAGAATTTATAGCAGGACTGAGAAACGGTACTTCTCTCTTAAAAGCGGTTAGTAAATTATGAAGGTGACAATAACTGCAAAGGCAAAGACAACTACAAAAAAATTCAAGAAACACGAAAAATTGAGGAAACATGACACCATTAAAGGATCACAGAAGTCTTTCTGTAATTGACTCCAAAGGCATGGAGATCTGTGATCTGTTTGATAAATAATTCAAAATAGTAGTTTAAAGGAAGCTTGATAAAGTATAAGAAAACAAAGAAAGACAATTCAATTAAATTAGGAAAACAATGTCTGGAAAAAATGAGAAGTTAAACAAAAATAAATCATAAAAATGAATCAAACAGAAATTCTGGAGATGAATTATACAGTGAGTGAAATGAAAATGTGATAGAGTGCATCCTTGTGGTGCAAGGATGGTTCAACACGTACAAATCAATCAGTGTAATATACCATATTAATAGAATAAAACAGAGAAAAAAGTATAATCATCTCAATAGATGCAAAAAAACATACCAGAAAAGAAAGAATTCTTTTCATGAAAAAAAAAAAAATTACTCAACATACTGGGGAAATGAACCTCAATATAGTAAAGGTCATATATATGCCAAGCTCACAGTTAACCTCATTCAGTTCAGTTCAATTAGTTCAGTCGCTCAGTCATGTCTGATTCTTTGCGACCCCATGAATCACAGCACGGCAGGCCTCCCTGTCCATCACCAACTCCTGAAGTTCACTCAGACTCACGTCCATCGAGTCAGTGATGCCATCCAGCCATCTCATCCTCTGTCATCCCCTTCTCCTCCTGCCCCCAATCCCTCTCAGCATCAGAGTCTTTTCCAATGAGTCAACTCTTCGCATGAGGTGGCCAAAGTACTGGAGTTAACCTCATACTCAATGATAAAAGGCTGAAAGTTTTTCTCTAAGATGAGGAACAAGACACAGGAGACCACTTTCCCCATTACTATTCAACATGACAAAAGAAGTCCTAGCCAGATGAATCAGGGCGGGGAAAAAAGAAATAAAATGTATCCAAATCCAAAAGGAAAAAGAAAAACTATCTGTCTGCAGATGACATGATCTTATATAAAATCATAAAACCTCCATACACACACACAAACACAAAACTGTTAAAACTAATCAATGAATTTAGTAAAGAAGATACAAAAAATAATTGAATTTCTACACACAAACAACAACATACAGATATTCCTTGACTTGTGATCGCGTTGTTTTTGTGGTTCAGGTGTTTAGTTGTGTCTGAGTCTTGCAACTCCGTGGACTGCAGCACACCAGACTCCTCTGCCCTCCACTATCTCCTGGAGTGCTCAATTGCGATCATTGAGCCGGTGATGCTATCTAACCATTACATCCTCTGCTGCCCCCTTCTCCTTTTGCCTTCAGTCTTTCCCAGTATCCAGGAATGAGTTGGCTCTTTGCAATGGGTGGCCAAGGTATTGGAACTTTATCTCATCCTCTGCTGTCCCCTTCTCCTCCTGCCCTCAATCTTTCCCAGCATCAGGGTCTTTTCCAATGAATCACTGACTTACACAAGTGTCACCAGCCACATCGCTGCATACAGCTCTCTAGTGAGGACTGCCCCGCTCAGTGCCTTCAGCTCCCCTCGGGCTGACCTGGCTGCTCTTCATTTTGAACTGAAGCGCCCCTTAAAACAATCCAGAAAGGCTCTTTCTCTGTTAACTCAAGCAACATTGTCTCAATCTGGTTGGTTGCCTTATCTTTCCAGCCATAATAGAAAAGCACATGTGCCACATTTGTCCTGGCTAAGTACCAATGAACCTGACGATCTGGATGGACTTCGCTTTGTCAATCTGAACCGCAAAGGAGATGAAAATGGCAAATTTCACAGTTCAGCAGTAAAATAATAGTAACCTGTTATTTAGCTGACGTAGCCAACAATTCTGTCTTGAAAATATGCATCTGACAATTTTCCTTTACTTCCAGGGATTTTCACCTTCCAGGGACGCAACCCATAATTTTTCTCAACCAGAGACATAGCTGACAATTCTCTCTTCCACAGTTTAGATTGACAATTTGTTCATGAAGAAACAAAGCTGATAGTTTTGTACCCATCAGTCACTATCCAAATTCGTCATAGCTAAGATAACGTAACTTAGCTATTTTCCTACTTTTAAGACAGCAATCTTTCCTGCAAACTTTATTTTTGCTATATTTCAATTAAAAAAAAAAAAAAGTCCTGAAAAGTTTGCTTCTGACAACAGAAACAAATAATTCCTCATACCCTGCTTGCACATGCACCTTGCTTTCATCAGCTGTTCTCTATTTTTACTGTTAGGAACTTGGATGATGGTTTATTTTAATGCAAAAGATGTGTGGATCACATTACAGGAATTTTTTTTATTTATTACTGCAGAATCACCAAGAAAGCCTAATCTGTTTCGAGTGGAATAAAAGCATTTAGGCACTGAGAATGTTTCTTTAGCCATGAAAATCTAAAATCTAGATCAGTTATAGCTAGGAAATTTTTAATAAAAATCCAATTATATACACTCTTACATTTTGCCCATCAAATACCCAAAGTAACAAACCTATCAATTCACAGGAGTTCAGGAGACTGAACCTCTGAATCGCGCGTCTTCGATTCTGATGGGTTCCACCTTCCTCACCCACGCCCAACGCATTGACGTCATTGCTCATTGTTTTCCTCTTGCTGTGTTTTCCCAGACTAAGGGAGATAGAGGGAGCGTAGGGAAGGCAAAACTAAGTCTTTTCCTGATAGAAAGAATAACACAGATCTCTTGGATCCTGTACTCATGCTACTTCGACGTTTTTCTCCACATGGAGTTTCTACTTGGGAAATCATACCAATCATACAAATACTAGCAGAGCAAAATAAGTCAAAATGCAATAGTGAAGACACATTAGACACTGCCCAGACAACTGATATTTTTTTTTTCCTTTTGGTGGGTGGGTTAAATTCTAATAGCCATAATGCCTATGTCCTGTCTCTTTAAGAAATCTGTTTGATCCAAAGCACTTTATTAGCCATTTTCAATTGTAGCATGCACAAGAGAGCCAGAGGCCCTTAAGAATACAGCCTTCGTAGGAGGGCTTCTGACAGAGCTCCTCCATTACACTCCTGTACTCTCTCTGGCTCACTCCTTAACCCATGGTTCCTGCTCTCCTTCCTAGGGGTGAGTTTTGTTTTCAATGAGCAAGTGTGATTATTATGAACAAAGGAAATGAAGGGTTTCTAGCCTCTGCTTTTTCTCTGAGCATCTTCAGATGAAGACAGCTGCTCAGCATCTGTGGGAAATGGTTTTGTTACATGAATGGGGGAGCACTGATTCAATCCAAAGGACAGGGGACGTCAGAATTACAGAGAGTTGCGTTAGTGCTCTTGCTGTCACAGCCTGGGAAGGAATGGTGAGGCATCTCACTCTGGGGCCACATGAAGGCAATGAAGGAGACCACAATTGCTTGCTGAAGAGCCTCTCACCAGGGCTCTAATTGGGCACCCATGCTACTCAGTTTTAAACTTAGTGATGAACAGCCAGCCCATCATCGAAAAACATCCTGGAGCTAAAGGTACGGGTGACTTTTGAGTCAATCTCTCATAATGTAATCAATAAAATGCCTCTTCACAATCCACTGAATTCTCTAGACATAACTAGGAGATATGAATGATGCTTTTTGCATTAGGCTCTCAGATTGCCACGAAAGAGCAAATGCAATTCTCTGAGCTTACCACTTATGAAAACCTACAGATAAGAAAAAAATCTTACCCACACTCCCCAACTGGCACATCCTTCCATGACAGCTCAGTTTTATTTACTCTCTAAAACTGCCTTTAATTTTGAAGAAGTGGTGTCTTGTTGTGTCAAAGATGTGTTTCCTCGAAAACCTACCCTGATTTTGTTTTAAATTTAGGCCCTGAGAAACAATCAGGGGTGTAAACCATGGACTGCAGTCTACCAGGCTCCTCCATCCATGGGAGTTTCCAGGCAAGAGTACTGGAGTGGGGTGTCCGTTATATTCCAATAAAGCTAGAAATATAGGTAGATAGATAAATGATTCTTTGACTTCTACTGGTCCTTGGTAAGACACTTTTTGCCATATATTCCAACAGTAGCAACATCTACAGGTGGAATCCTTTTTACTTTTGTTTCAGGTGAATGTTTCTGCTATGAACAAAATAGTCTAGATGATCTAAGATGCTCAGAAAGAGAGTAAAGAATGAGAGAGCCCTTCTCTTCATACCCTTTCTCCTCATTCCCTGATGTACATATTTGTCAGAATTTGTGAATCAGCTGGTTGCCAAAAGTTCCATTTGGGGCTAATAATCAGAAAAGGAAGACTAGACATAGAGTTATCTTTATCTGATGCTAAAGAGCACTGAGGAACAGTGATGCTATGTGACCTTTCAACCTTGGAGACTGAGATTTCTAGGACAGGGGACTTACTGACTCTTGAGGAAACAGATCTGTGGAATACAAAGACCTGCACAATGAGTAAGGAGCTCACTGCTTAGAAGGAGAACTAGAGAAGTAAATAATGATAATACTTAAGGGGAAAATAAAAGAAAGATGACTAAACGGATTCCTAACAATCACCTGCTTGTCAAAGGGTCTAAATAAAACTAAAATGTAAATATCTTTATTTTCAAAATTAAAGCAACTCAAAGCTTAATTGGCTTCCCTGGTGGCTCAGATGGTAAAAAATCTGCCTCCAATGCGAAGACCTGGGTTCAGTCGCTGGGCTGGGATGATCCCCTGGAGAAGGGAGTGGCTACCCACTCCAGTGTTCTTGCCTGGAGAATCCCATTGACAGAGGAGCCTGGTGTGCTAGTACGTGGGGTTACAAAGAGTTAGATGTGACTGAGAAACTATACTTTCACTTCAAAACTGAATTAGGGGCATATTTCTTTAAAAATATTCTTTTTATTTAAATATTAAGTATGAGACACCAATGAGCTATCACCTCACATCAGTCAGAATGTCAATCATTAAAAAATCTACAAACAATAAATGGTGGAGAGGGTGTGGAGAAAAGGGAACCCTCCTGAACTGTTGGTGAGAATGTAAACTGATACAGCCACATGGACGATGGTATGGAGATTCCTGAAAAAACTTGGAATAAAACCACCATATGACCCAGCAATCCCACTCCTAGGCATATACCCTGAAGAAACAAAAAATGAAAAAGACACATGTATCCCATTGTTCATTGCAGCACTATTTACAATAGCTAGAACATGGAAGCAATCTAGATGTCCACTGACAGATAAATGGATAAAGAAACTGTGGTACATATACACAATAGGATATTACTCAGCCATAAAAAGGAAAGCATTTGAGTCAGTTCTAATGAAGTGGATGAACCTAGAGCCTGTTATATAGAGTGAAGTAAGTCAGAAAGAGAAAGATAAATATCATATATTAATGCATATATACAGAATCTAGAAATATGGTACCAAATAATCTATTTGCAGGGCAGCAATGGAAAAGTAGATATAGAGAACAGACTTATGGACATGGGGAGAGCAGAGGAGAGAGTGAGATGTGTGGAAAGAGTAACCTGGAAACTTACATTACCACATGTAAAAAGATAGCCAATGGCAATTTGCTGTATGGCTCAGGAAACTCAAACAAGGGCTCTATAGCAACCTAGAGGTGTGGGTGGGATGGGGTGGGAAATGGCAGGGAGATTCCAGAGGGGGAGATATATGCATTCCCATGGCTGAGTCATGTTGAGGTTTGACATAAAACAACAAAATTCTGTAAAGCAATTATCCTTCCATTAAAAAATAAATAAATAAAACTTAATTAAAGGCATATTTCTTTAAAAACTACTTTATTTAAAAATATTAAATAAAAATAAATCATAGAATAACTTTAAGTAACAGGTTCTTATTTATTTAAAAGTAAATGATTGTAGAAGTATTCAATAAATTCATAATTTTGAGACATTTTTCTTCTGAAAAGCAAGAGCAATCTAGACATTTCAAAGGTTACTCTGTATACTACAGATTACTTAATAAATAATTATTGACTTAACTCTGATGATGACTAGATGGTTAATAAAAAACTTTAAAGATCTGTTTATTTAAAATAATATTAATAGTATCAGTTGCTTTTACTCCTTTACAAAAATAATCTTTGAATCACTATCATAAATAGCTTTCATTTTTCAAAACTATTGAAATACAATAATAGAAGTGTTCTTTTACTGAAACTTTCCAACAAATTTTGATAATGCATATATTAGATAATGAAATAAATGTGCATCTTGCATAAAATAAAACACCAAATGTCCAACTCTTACAAGATGGACAATGGCACTTAAATAGTACAGAAAAATAAACAAATTCCACACTGCATAATATTTGTAGATAACTTGCAATCTCCTTCATTCTGTGTCAATATCTATGGTACCTTAATTAAAGATATATTGTTCTTATATTGAGGATTTAGCTTATTCCAAAGGACCTGTTTTAAAAATAATATCTTGAATTCAAAGAATCATTTCTGGTATAAATAAGTGCAGGTTTCCAACACAGATAAAGCTAGCCTTCATATTTATCAACTTGGTATTCATTTTGAAATATCAGATAAGCAACTTAAAATGCATAGAAGAAATCTATTTGTACTGTAATAAATAATAACCACAAAAAGAAAACACCACTATTTTTAAACCTTTACTAGCCCTATGTGCAGCATCTTATGTACATCATTTCATAAAATTCTCGCAAAAGTCATATGAGAAACACATATTAACGGCCAATGTTATAAATAATGTAATTGAGTTGCGAGAAGATTACAGCTATATATGATCATGGGGGACTAAGTGTAGCTAATCCACATTTATTGTGTCTAGCTTCTGCATATTGGCCCTCTGTGCAAGACCGCTTATTTGAGTAGCTCTTCTTTCACCTGTGTCTTTTAACTCCTACCACGTTTCCATAGGTACCTAGAACTAGACAGACAATGCATAACATTTGACCTACTGTATTTGTTTTACAGTACAAAATAAAGTTTTCACAACCACATAAGGAATACTTTCTTCACATTATTCTTCCTTATATCCCTGTTTTGTTTTTCTTCTTCAATGCACACCATAGCACTTTCCTTAGTAAGGAGAGACAGCACTTACACTGTGTGCAAGGAGGTTACCTTTTGATTTTCTTCCTCATAAGGAAGGAAGGAATTGGGGCTTCCCAAGTGGCTCAGGTGGTGAAGAGTCCACCTGCCAAGGTAGCAGACCCACGTTTGATTTCCTGGGTTGGGAAGATCCCCTGGAGTAGAAAATGGCAAAGCTCCAGTATTCTTGCCTGGAAAATTCCATGGAGAGAGGAGCCTGGTGGGATGCAGTCTATGGAGTTGCAAAATAGTTGGACATGACTGAATGACTGGGCACACAAAGAAGGAATACCACAAAATATGTTGTGCTGATAGGCCTGAATAAATAGCCTGTTCTAAAACAAAAAAAAAAACCAGCTTACTTTTATAGATAGGGCCACCTTCAAACTTGAGAGAGATAAACATGTATTTTGAGAGTATGGAGATAAGAGTAGAAAGAAAAACTGAAAAATAATTCCTCTAACTTGCTTCTCCCTGTTTGTACCTGTATTTATTAATTTTCAATAACTATCATTATAAATGTTTTGATGACAACAGTTGCAACCTGTCTCATTAAAATCTTTGGGATTCAGGACAGAAAATCTCAGTTTATCAGACTAAGCAATTCTTCATTTCCCATAGTGGGTGCTAACTTTTTAACAGTGGTGTAGCAACAGTAACTACACACATTCAAAAACATGTGTTAAAGTACAGGCTTCCCTGCTGGCTCAGTAGTAAAGAATCCACCTGCCATTATATGAGACGAAGGTTCAGTACCTAATCTGGGAAGAGCCCCTAGAAAAGGAAGTAGCTACCCACTCCAGCATTCTGGTCTGGGAAATCCCATGGACAGAGGAGCCTGGCAGGTCAGAGTCCATGGTGTCACAGAGTCACACACGACTTAGTGACTGAACACACACACACATAAACATACACACACACATCAACTTATAATACTCCATACCATGTAGAAAGTCACGTTAATGCTGGAGACTGTTTCTCCAAAACATATGTTTCAGTTTTGTTTTCAAAAGCAGAATTGTGTGTGAGTTTTTAGTTTTCTCTGCATGATTAGCAATTTTTTATAGAATAATATTTGAATAATATTCTACAAATAATATAATTATTTGTAGAGTAATATTTCAACAATTTTGATAATTCTATATAGACTTATCTAAGTGGAATATATATATGTGTGTGTATATATATGAAAGTTTAGCAATTAAGTAAAATAAAGCTACCAAACCTTGAGTGATCTAGTATATAATATTAAATGTTCTATGACTTCAAATTATTTTCAACCCAGCTTGCGGGGGACAGTGAATTGAAGGGAGTTAGAGTGATGCTTCAGAGAAGGCAATGGCAACCCACTCCAGTACTTTTGCCTGGAAAACCCACTCCTGTGTTCTTGCCTAGAGAATCCCAGGGACAGAGGAGCCTAGTGGGCTGCTGTCTATGGGGTCGCACATAGACTGAAGCGGACACGACTGAAGCAACTTAGCAGCAGCAGCAGCAGCAGAGTGATTCTTAAAAAAAGAAAAAAAGTCTTCCAATTGTTTCTTTCAGGAAAAGACATGACATTTTGGTAAATTAGAAAGTAGAGGGTGCTGGTGCCTTTCAGAAGATGTAAAACGCTTCACTTGGTACTAATGTACATAAAGCAATTAGTTACTTGTCATGATGGGTGTTCCCTAAGGCAGTGCACTTTCTCCATTAGTATTTATATCTACATGCCATTACACATTGGGTAGCACTAAATAGATGAGATACGACCAGAGAATTACTCAAGTCATGTGCCATGAAGGAAAGAGATATTAACAAACATTATTAGCACACAGGTGGAGTTGGATCACTTAATTTCCAGTGAAGTATTTGTTTTTAAATGCTTGCGACATTTAACCCTTAGAGAAGAAGTTATTTTTTTATTGACTAGTAAATATTTTTGGCTACTGAAAATGACCATGACAGTTTCGCTAGAGGTCATCTTCCCTGAATATTCTGCCTACTCTGGCTGGAAAATTCAAGGGTCTCTTCTATTTGGAAACTATGACTAATATATTAAGAGAAACTTCAAGAATCTTAAGTATAAAGCCATATTCTGTCACATTTTAGGCCTACCATAGATATCTGAAATGAAACCAAGACTGTGTTATTCATCCTTAAATATATTTTTCCTCTTCCTCTCCCTCTCTCCCTATCTTTCTCTCTGTCTCCACCCTAAGATCTTGAATATTCATATCTCTTAAAAGATCATCTATTTTAAATTTGACTTCAAATATATGTTTCTATTTAAAAAGCTATTAAATTTTGATTTATCAGCTTTTACAATGAAATTTGCCTCATTCACCACACTTGCAGAAAGTATTTATGAGTGTCTCATATATTCACAGTGTTAAAAGTTATCAGAGAATATGGCTTTTGACATAGGGTTAATTTTTTGTTTAGAATGTGCCACGCTGTGTACCATTTACATCTATGTAGGTTTCTTTCCCTCATAATAATTCTCAATGCATTTTCAGGCCAAGTAGATTAAACCTGTATATGTAACACAAACAGTGAAATGGTAATATAGTTATTACTGATATTTTTTTTCAAGAATTTGAAAGCATTCTTAGCTGTTTTTTATCTAAAAATCAGGGCTCTTTTCCAAACAAGTTACTATGTTCAATTATGGGGAAAGAGGACTTCCTTGGTGACTCAGATGGTAAAGAATCTGCCTGATAAGCAGGAGACCCAAGTTTGATTGCTAAGTCAGGAAGATCTGGAAAAGGGAATGGATAACCCACTCCAGTATTCTTGCCTGGAAAATCCCACAGACTGAGGAGCCTAGTGGGCTACAGTCCATGGCGTCACAAAGAATCAGATGAGACTAAGTACACACGCATGCTTAGAAATATTAAACTTATCTACACAAATATATTTTTAAATATATAGTAAAATATTGTTATATTGATTGGCAGTATTACTTCTTAAGCAAATTTATTGTTTCTTTGCATACTTAGAAATTCCAAATATTATGCATAGAAGGTAGTTTAAATGCAACACAATTAATTTGAACTTTTTAAACATACAGAAGTTTTAAATTTTAAAGAATTTATCATATCACATTCAGCTACTATAATTTTGGGGTATGTACATATCAACCTGATATTTGGTAGTCAAAAATTATCCACGACTTAAAACATACATTTCCTAAATCATGTGCTCTGAGCCTTAAAAATTAAAATCATGGCAACTAAATAAGAATCATTTCTACCTATTATTTTATTATGGCTACATAGATTTTTAAAAAATCATACTCTGAAATATAAATATATAACTTAAAATAGAAAAAGAAAGATACTGCTGTATGTCACTGGTATTTAAATTCCTCTTCTGTGTCTGGATTCCTGTGCAATATCATATATAGTGAGGCATTCAATATACAGAGGAAACATACAGTTTCCTTGAAGGATCTTTTCTATTGTGAATCTTGGGCAGGAGGATTTAGCCTTGAATATGTACTCAAGGCAAAATCTATAGAAACTAAAAAGACTGAATTGTCTGAAATATTTCTAGATCAACATTCCTCAAAATAACTCAGAGAAAAATTCTTGCCAGAGAGACTTTACTGCCAAGGATAAGTCACTCAGGATAGAATCTAAGGGTTGTCAGCCTTCCTTCCAACTATAAAATGCTATACACTCATTTTATGGTTTTTCTCTAAGTAATAGTTATACAAATGCACTTCTAAACACTACATCAGCCTTAAGAAAAGTCTTATACATTAGCTAATGTAACTGAGTCAATTGAATAGTGAATCACTACCACTTGCAATATATTGTTGTAGGTATATAACGGATACATAACAATAATTCAGTCAGTGGTAAAAAATCCACCTGCCAATGCAGGAGATGTGGGTTCAATCCTTGGATTGGGAAGATGCCCTGGAAGAGGAAATGACAAACACCCGACCCCACCCCAGTATTCTTGCCTGGGAAATCCCTTGGACAGAGAAGCCTGGTGGGCTGCATGCAATCCATGGGGTCAAAAAAGTCTGACAATTAGCAAATGAGCAGAATTCAGTCACTGCAACCATAGTTATCAATTTCTAGGTCAAACATGAAAATCCAAAACCATATTCTTTCTAAATATTAAGATGACAAGCATATCATCTACAAAAAATCTATCCCAACCTCTGTGTAAAGCTGCAAACATTTTTTCATCTATGGCATCATACTAGAATAAGTGTAAATTTTAGTATCTCTAAAATATTTCACTTAAAATAAAACCAAGCCTCACTGCAGAGTTATAAATATAAAAGCACCAACTGAGTTATGTTTCAGGTTTTTACCTGGTTTTGTTACAATTGGGAGAGAAATGAGTTGGTAAATTGGCAAGAGTTCCATTTAGCAGGTATTTATGGAACAATTACTGGGCAAAAAAGGCACCACTAGACAGGACTGACCACATAATTTGTAAGACTCAGTGCAAAAAGAATGTTTCAGGATGCTTGTTCAAAATTTATTAATTTCAAGATGGAGACAGCAGAGCATTCAATCAAGCATGGGCCCTTCTAAGAGTGTGGCCCTGAATAACAGAACAAGTCACAAGCTTATGACTGTCTCTTATACACATCTAGATGTGTATAAGAGACAGGAGCTGAACCCACCTTAAACATGCTCAAAATACATTAGCCTTCATGGGGCAAAATAATCTAACACAAAGCCTATTTTGTAATAAAGCCTTAAATATCTCATGTAATTCATTGAATACTGTACTTAAAAAAAAAAAAAGGTTGGATGAGTACAGAATGGCTGTATATATATCAATTGTTTACCTTCAACATCACAAGTTTGGANGGTTCTGCAGGGTGGTGGTGGGGGGTGAGGGGGGATGTGCTTTTCTGAAAGCTAAATCAAATGATGGCTTTTAACTAGGGGAATCAGGAAATGTTTATTTAAAAATTAGAATCAAAACAGGATCCATCCTAAATGATACATTGAGTATATCATGATGAAAATGGGGAAGTGAAACTATTTTGGGCATACAATTGAGTATAAACTTGGGGTAAGAAAAGGACAAGGTGTGCTGGATTGTGTTCTTGCGGAGGAGACAAAAGTGACAGAGTTAAAACTATAGATGTGGATCAAAAAAAGAAGTACATGAATGCTAGTATAGTGAGCTTGAATTTCACCTTGTAAGCAAATGGAAGACTTTGAGTAACACGATCACAAGCAGGCTGCAGAGTGAAATGGGAGTAGAGGATGAAGAGAGAGAATCAGAGTCCAATGTCTGATTACTAAGTCAGTTATACTAGTTATCAGAGCTTGGATTAGAGAGACAGCAACAGAAGCAGAAAACAGAATGGTCATGAAAAGCATTACAAGTGAAGTATTGGTATACACATGAGGAAGCAGAGAAGGTTTAAATAACAATGACTTATCAAGCAACTCAGCAAAAAAGAAGAAAAGCAAGGTTCTTGGACATTCCAGAAATCATTCCTTGAAAAAGTAAATGATAACTCTATTAGTAGACTTGGATGTAGGAAATGTGCTGTGCAATAAGAAGGGATTATTTGGTCATAAACTAAAGGATATTGATTTCTAGAAAAATGAAGTTAATGATAAATTTTGAGAGCATGGACAGTTCCATTTGTAAGTAGATAACACTTAAGAAATATATTTTTAGATTACTATAGCAGGACAGTCAAGGATTATGTATGTGTGTCATATTATCTGGTTTGAACATATCCTCAGCAAATTTAGCAACATCTGATTCCATGTTATAGGGTATATGAAAACAATAGTAATGCAACCATTTTTTTGTTTTGAATTTCTGAACTCCTCATATTCTTCAAACTAAAAAATGTATACAGATCACCTACAAATTACCAGGTGTTAGAAGGCAAAGGCACAGTAGAATGGAGCAGAGGAGGGGTGGAGAGATACACGAACAAGAAGAGATGTCCTCAGGTGGCCCACAGTCCTACAGGAAAAACAGATGATATCCATTCTGACTGCAGGTTGAGGCACCCAAAGGAAAGAGAAAATACAATAGCCAGAATGTGGAAGCAACCTAGATGTTTGACAGCTGAGTGGATAAAGAAGATGTGGTAGATATATACATGTATTCAGCCATGAAGAGGAATGAAATTGAGTTATTTGTAAAGATGTAAGATTTGTAAGATCTTTGTAAGATTTCATGAACCTTACTACAGAGTGAAGTAAGTCAGAAAGAGAAAAATATATATGGTATATTAGTGCATATATATGGAATCTAGAAAAATGGTACTGATGAAATATTTGCAGGGTAGGAATAGAGACATAGATCTACAGAACGGACTTGTGGACACAGCAAGGGAAGAAGAGGGTAGGACAAATTGAGACAATAGCTTTGACATATATATTGCTACCATATAAAAAAGAGAGAGCTAGTGGGAAATTGCTGTATTAACACACGGAGCTCAGAGCTTTGTGATGACCTGATGGGGTGGGGGGTGTGATGGTGGGTGGGAGGAAGGTTCAAGAGGAAAGTATGTATGTATATATGTAAACATACATACAAAAAATGTATACATATGGCTGATTTATGTTGTTGTAGAGCAAAAACTAACACATTGTAAGCAATTGTCTTACAACAACAACAACAACAAAACAGGTTCATATTCACCATCCTTTTATAGAATCTTTAAAGGGAGAACATTGCCAGTCTTGAATGTATATTTCACTCTCTGTATACATTCACATGTTATAGAGTTTGCAACAAATCATTTTGTTACAACTCTTCTGAAAACAAATATAATTAAATCAAATACTTCAGCAATAACAAAACATTTTCTGTTTAAATATTTCATATACTTTTGCCAATTAGAAATATATAAAGTGGTAACTCAAAATTAAGAGACTATTGGAATAAGGGCTTAAAAACATAGTACTTGCAGCTTTTTCTGATTTTTTTCCATTCTTTTTCTGATTTTTTTCCATTTCATAATCTTAAATATATCTTTTTTTAAGCTCAAAATCTCTGTTATATACACTTTTATAACACACTTGAACGTTGCAAAACTGAGCCATGTGTATTTTAGGACAAATATTGGGGAAGCTATGTTCAATACCAATATCTATCCCATTAAAACAATGGAAGCATCAGGTAAGTAACAACATTTAGACAGCAAGTCAATATGACTATGAAAGGTCTCCAATAATGAGCAAATTCAGACCAATACGTAGTTTGAGTATTTGGCCTTCTTATTGACAAAGGTTGCTTTCAATCACACTGTATCTATTACCATATCAATCATCACTCCAAATGAATACAATGTTATCATTGACAAAGACATCACTTAAGCTGAGAAAGTAACGATTCTAAATAACAAAATAATGAAAGGTCTGTTGTTAACAGCAAGAAAATGAAAAATACACCTTAAGAATTTTTTCATAGGAAAGTAAAGAAATTGAGGACCCACTCCAGTATTCTTGCCAGGAGAATCCCATGGACAGAGAAGCCTAGTAGGTTACAGTCCATGGCGTCGCAAAGAGTCGGACACAACTGAGCGACTTCACCTTCACCTTCACCTTCACAAGAAAAAAGCTTACTTGCTCACAAGGACCTTGAAATAGAGTACACTTAATATCATACTGTTATTTATTAAAGTTAATGCAATAGGGTATTATCTTTGGTATACAAATTAAGATATGGAATTGAACTGATAAAATGATTTACATGCAGGATTGAAATATTGGCAGCTTTATAGAGTGAAATGTCACTGTTTTGTTGCACTTTCAAGTTTTACATTTCCTCCTTTGAATCCCTGTCAGCCTTCATGAACAGTGGAGTGTTTAATCAATGCTTGAGGTAGCAATAACATAACACTGAGTATTTTTCTTGCTAATAATCAAAATAATGTTAGTAAACATCATAAAATAGAGTGAAACACACATACATTATCATATTACAAATTAAATAAGATTCCACGCTTTTAAAAAATGTNCATTTTCTGTTTAAATATTTCATATACTTTTGCCAATTAGAAATATATAAAGTGGTAACTCAAAATTAAGAGACTATTGGAATAAGGGCTTAAAAACATAGTACTTGCAGCTTTTTCTGATTTTTTTCCATTCTTTTTCTGATTTTTTTCCATTTCATAATCTTAAATATATCTTTTTTTAAGCTCAAAATCTCTGTTATATACACTTTTATAACACACTTGAACGTTGCAAAACTGAGCCATGTGTATTTTAGGACAAATATTGGGGAAGCTATGTTCAATACCAATATCTATCCCATTAAAACAATGGAAGCATCAGGTAAGTAACAACATTTAGACAGCAAGTCAATATGACTATGAAAGGTCTCCAATAATGAGCAAATTCAGACCAATACGTAGTTTGAGTATTTGGCCTTCTTATTGACAAAGGTTGCTTTCAATCACACTGTATCTATTACCATATCAATCATCACTCCAAATGAATACAATGTTATCATTGACAAAGACATCACTTAAGCTGAGAAAGTAACGATTCTAAATAACAAAATAATGAAAGGTCTGTTGTTAACAGCAAGAAAATGAAAAATACACCTTAAGAATTTTTTCATAGGAAAGTAAAGAAATTGAGGACCCACTCCAGTATTCTTGCCAGGAGAATCCCATGGACAGAGAAGCCTAGTAGGTTACAGTCCATGGCGTCGCAAAGAGTCGGACACAACTGAGCGACTTCACCTTCACCTTCACCTTCACAAGAAAAAAGCTTACTTGCTCACAAGGACCTTGAAATAGAGTACACTTAATATCATACTGTTATTTATTAAAGTTAATGCAATAGGGTATTATCTTTGGTATACAAATTAAGATATGGAATTGAACTGATAAAATGATTTACATGCAGGATTGAAATATTGGCAGCTTTATAGAGTGAAATGTCACTGTTTTGTTGCACTTTCAAGTTTTACATTTCCTCCTTTGAATCCCTGTCAGCCTTCATGAACAGTGGAGTGTTTAATCAATGCTTGAGGTAGCAATAACATAACACTGAGTATTTTTCTTGCTAATAATCAAAATAATGTTAGTAAACATCATAAAATAGAGTGAAACACACATACATTATCATATTACAAATTAAATAAGATTCCACGCTTTTAAAAAATGTGCATTTAAAAGAAGCTTGCATTTCCATTAAATTAGCTGTTTTATAGTTACCTGTTTAGCCTAAGGCATTTAGTTTCAACAATAGATTCAAAGACCTGGAAATTTAAAATCTGCAGTTATCACAAATGGAGCCATTTTTTCTTAATTCTATGATGCAAAGCTCTTGTAGACTCCAACTGTGTGCCTGTATGTGTATGTTTCAATGTTCTTCAAAGATTTGGGTTCATTTTCAGTTTTATTCCAGTGTAAGTTCAGTTCAGTCGCTCAGTCCTGTCCAACTCTTTGCGACCCCATGGATTGTATAGCACGCTAGGCTTCCCTGCCCATCACCAACTCCTGGAGCTTACTCAAACTCGTGTCCATCTAGGCAGTGATGACATCCAACCATCTCATCCTCTGTCGGCCCCTTCTCCTCCTGCCTTCAATCTTTCCCAGCATCAGGGTCTTTTCTATTGAATCAGTTCTTCATATCAAGTGGCCAAACTATTGAAGTTTCAGCTTCAGCAATCCTTCTAATGAATATTCAGGACTGATTTCTTTTAGGATTGTTTGGTTGGATCTCCTTGCAGTCCAAAGGACTCTCAAGAGTCTTCTCCAACATACAGTTCAAAAGCATCAGTTCTTTGGGGCTCAGCTTTCTTTATAGTCCAACTCTCACATCCATACATGACTACCAGAAAAACAAAAGCTTTGACTAGATGGACCTTTGTTGGCAAAGTAATGTCTCTGCTTTTCAATATGCTATCTAGGTTGGTCATAGCTTTTCTTCCAAGGAGCAAGCGTCTTTTAATTTCATGGCTGCAGTCACCACCTGCAATGATTTCGGATCCCTACACCCCAAAAATATTTTCCAGTGTAACGAGACATATTATTAAGATTCACTTGAATTCAGACAAGTGAAGTAAAGGGTGGAGTCTCACATAAAGAATGTGAGATTTCTATTTCAGTTAATTTGTTTATAAACCAAAACAATATTCAGGAAATAAAAGAGAGGGAAAGATGGCAAAAAATGACGAAATCAGGAGAAAAATTTCAAGCAGATTCACAGGAATGAAGAACCCACATGGAACAGCATGACACATATGACCATTACTGCAGATCATACAAATGTGTGAGAAATGGCTTGACAATTTCATGGTGGGGGTAGGAAGAACCTGCAAAGTGTGGAAGCATAAAGGTCAGATGGAAGGGATGTGAGAGGAAAGAGGCTTATAACAATCTGCCTTTATTAGGCCAATGATTCCTACTCACCCAGAGATTGCTTCTCAAATCTATACACTGTTTCAGCTTTCAAGTAAAAAGGAAATACTGTTGCTACTTATGAATGTTTTAAATGATCAGGATGTATTTCTCCTTCAAAGGTTTGGAGAAAATAGTTTAACTAGAAAATGAAACATCCTTTGATTTCAAAATAATTCTTGTAGATTAACCTTTCTTTTTTGTTGCTTATAAATAAAGTCTTAAGTTTAAAATCTTTGTATAATGAGAAAAGAAACAAAAATTAGTAAGTAAGGTTTTTTCCAAATACAAATTTAATTCATGATTTTCACATAACACAAAGCAGGTAAATATTTCAATAAGCAAGGGAATGTAGGACAGTTAACCAATATATGTTATATTTGCAACCTTAGTGATCTATTAAAACATTTTTTTCTCTTTTAACTTTTATATTAGAAGCATATCTTTCACAATTAGCACATGTCAACAATTTCATTCTCCTTATTGGCATATATACCTCACCAGGCATCTTATGTCCTCCTCATATATCTAGGCCATTGCCTCCTTGAACGGAATTACACAAGGTAGCCAGACTTTTGACATTAGTCCTAAAATGACATTGCTATTTACACCTTCATTTTTGCTTCAAATTCTGAACATTTTACCCTCAATTGTACTATATTTGCCAATGTATGTCTTTTCATAGACTATTTTATATAGAGAATTAACATATTACTCCTCTAACCATTGGAACTAGCATCAGACACTGGTCTGGGCCCTTTATTAAATCGCAGTTTGTATCTTGAAAACTTTGATGCCAATGAAAACTTTTGTTATTTCATGAAGCATATTGCCACAGCACTTTTGAAAGTTTTAAAAAATCAGAACACCATATTTAATAACTCCTTTTAGAAGGACTAATTCATTTAACTAAAAAAAAAAAAGGAAAAATTGGAAAATAAAAGCCTGCAGTGAGGCACATTTTGAAATCCTAATGAGAAGCTGGGATGATCAAATTACCCTACCAGCGTGAAATGGGCATTACACAGACAGATTCTTATCTGATAATAAAATAGAAATAGAAACCAGAAGACACTGAAAGAAGTTTCTAACCAGTGTGAAGGAAGAGACTGCATGTAGACCCATTTTATTCCCCCCAATATAAAATAAAGAATTCATGAGAGAGAAATTGTTTTAAAAAAGGCATGTTGCTTAAATGCAGGGGAAAAAAATTAAAATGAGCTAAAAGATTTAAAAAAAAAAAAAAAAAAAAAAGACCTAGCCAGGAAAAAAGGCATTCTTTGTAAAGGATATAGAAAGAAATTTTAAGAGGGGCACCTTATAAAATTCTGATCTTCCCAAGCAATAGGCAGCCAAAAGGGGCGAGAGACAAAGANTTTAAAAAAAAAAAAAAAAAAAAAGACCTAGCCAGGAAAAAAGGCATTCTTTGTAAAGGATATAGAAAGAAATTTTAAGAGGGGCACCTTATAAAATTCTGATCTTCCCAAGCAATAGGCAGCCAAAAGGGGCGAGAGACAAAGAAAACTGAAAGCATTTCTATAGCTCTTACACCTGGATTTCATAAATACCACCTAATCATTAAAGTAAAAAAATGCTAATGAAAGTAGAAATAAAGCAATTCCTACACAGTAATGATCCAAAGATGGTTTTAGAGAACCAAAAGTTTGTTTTCAAATTTATTTCCTCATGGATATCAGAACTGAAATATTTCAGAAGATCACTGGTTCTAGCCAAAGGCCTCTAGCTAATAGAGTTTTTGTGTCTTTATTTCATAGGAGAAATATGCAAGGACTGTTGCTGCTGCTGCTGCTAAGTCGCTTCAGTCGTGTCCAACTCTGTGCGGCCCCAGAAATGGCAGCCTACCAGGCTCTTCTGTCCCTGGGATTCTCCAGGCAAGAACACTGGAGTGGATCGCTATTTCCCTCTCCAATGCATGAGTGAAAACTGAAAGTGAAGTCGCTCAGTCGTGTCCAACTTCATGATCCCAACCGGGCTCCTCTGTCCATGGGATTTTCCAAGCAAGAATACTGGAGTGGGGTGTCATTGCCTTCTCCAATGCAAGGACTAGGGAATTTTTTTTAAAATAGTTATAGCAACAAAAAATAGCTGCTATTTATAGCTAATGTTAATATCCTTAAGACAATAATAGCTAATGCATATACCTAATAAATACACGGCATTCAGCTGGCATATTCAAGGGAAAATTACCATATAATTGCTTCATTCAGTTTTTGCCTATCCTGATATCTCTTATTTACAGATTTTTGTCAAGATGCTGTGCATCTCTGTTCTTTAGGAATTAAGTTAAACCAGTTTGTGGTAGGTAATATGGCAGTTATAGTTTAATGAGGCCTAATTGTCATTTGAATATTTTTTTCTAGTTTATTTGAGTTTGTATTATTCCATTTTCATCTGAAGAATTTTTGGTACCCCATGAGGATAGAAATGTGCCTATCTCTATGTTCATCTACCCACTTCAGAAGTGTTTACACAAGTACTCTACAAGGCAGTTTACATATGTTATTTGTAAACATCACAAGGATCTTGCAAATAAATGATTACGCCCACTTCACAAATGAGGAAATTTAAGCTTATTGATGCAAATGACTTACTGTTGGTCACAAGCCCAGTGAGTGGGCCCTGGCTCATATGACTTTGGAGCCCACATTATCTTTACCAGACTATTCAACCTCAAATCATGAGTATCAGTCCTCTTCTGATGATGATTACAGATCTGATGATGCAAGCATACAGAAATACAAGCTTGAGCCTAATGCCTATGAAACAGGAACATAAAAAGAAAATAGAGGACTGATTAGAAGTCTGTAGATTACTGTACACCATTATAGGTGCTTTAAAAATGAAGAGAAAGAAACTGGAAATGACCAAAATATTGTTTCAA
>SJYX01019952.1:0-38297 GCA_006410675.1 Oreotragus oreotragus
GTGATCCACACAGTCAAAGGCTTTGGCATAATCAATAAAGCAGAAATAGATGTTTTTCTGGAACTCTCACTTTTTTGATATATGTATACACACATGCACAAATAACATAATATATATTTCTGTATACAAGTATAAATGTTTGTATATACATCAAGCAGAGAGCCCATATACAAACAAATTTTACATATTAATGTTTCTGTGTACATATATATGCAAATAATTTACTCTCACCTAATAGAAATTTTTTGTATACAATATGAATATGTCTTAACTTACAATATTATGCACATATATATTAACACATACATACACACCTATTGTATAAGTTATTATTTGTTGACAGTATATTATTTCAGGATTTTTTAATTTATTCGAAAAGGAAATACAATAATAACAGAATAGACTAACAGAATGCTCCTCTGAAAGAACTGGAGTTCCTCTGACACTGGAGTCACCCCAAGTCCCAGAGTTTGAAGAAAGAACCATGGTGTTCAGCACCACGGACAGTGGTACATTTGCT
The DNA here is from genome assembly GCA_006410675.1 of Oreotragus oreotragus. Taxonomy (NCBI): domain Eukaryota; kingdom Metazoa; phylum Chordata; class Mammalia; order Artiodactyla; family Bovidae; genus Oreotragus; species Oreotragus oreotragus. Next base: position 521 of record SJYX01019952.1, read on the forward strand.
CTAGTCACACTGTGACTACGACATCTGGAGCTCCAATATTAAATTTATTACTGTAGTGAGGGATGGTAGAAAGGAGAGATAGCCTTCACTCAAGGGCTATATGACTTCCATATCAACAATGGTGTACCCATGAACCAGGAAACCTGAATCTACAGCAGACACCAGGATATGTATGCTGTTGCATATAAATGGCAACATTATCAGCTGCAGAATCACTAGCTTTTTGTAAAATGGATCGGTTGGCTATAAGGTCTATATAATTAGCCTGTGTGCATGCTCATTCCTTCAGTTGTGTCCGACTCTTTGTGACTCTATGGACTGTAGCTGGCCAGGCTCTTCTGTTCATGAGATTGTCCAAGCAAAAGTACTAGAGTGGATTGCCATTTTCTCCTCCAAGGGATCTTCCTGACTTGGGGATTGAATCCGCAGCTCCTGCATCTCCTGCATTGGCAGGTGGATTCTTCACCACCTGGGAAGCCCTTAAAATGAGCAGGAAACTCCAAATATTGTCAATACAATGAGTGAAACATGGCATATTGTCTATGTGGCAAAAGCTGACTCAGTGAAACTTAAGTCATAATGTGACTAAAGGGAAACTCCAGGGAGGGAGACAGTAGAAGGAGCTGAAGTGTGGGGTGAAGTCTGAACAGAGCATATGAGCTGTCATGCCAACAGCTGGCAGTATGGCACGTGAGGAAGCCACTGCTCATGCACAGAACACATCACATAGCACATGGGGTCACAGCAAGAGACAAAAGGAGAGGAGTTTACCCAGGAAAACTCTTTCTGCTACCTCTTTCCTCTCACTTTAATTTGGCCCACATCCTTAAATCTACTCCATGCTTACTCTCACCTCCTCAGATAACTCTTCCAGAACATGGGCTTGATTTACTCCCTTCAACCTAATCATCTGTCCTGCCTGCTGATTAATCAATTCAGTCACTTATTAATCAATAAATGTCTACTTCAGTTCAGTTCAGTTCAGTTCAGTCACTCAGTCGTGTCCGACTCTTTGTGACCCCATGAATCGCAGCATGCCAGGCCTCCCTGTCCATCACCATCTCCCGGAGTTCACTCAGACTCACGTCCATCGAGTCAGTGACACCATCCAGCTATCTCATCCTCTGTCATCCCCTTTTCTGCCTGCCCCCAATCCCTCCCAGCATCAGAGTCTTTTCCANATCAATTCTTCAGTGTTCAGCTTTCTTCACAGTACAACTCTCGCATCCATACATGACCACTGGAAAAACCATAGCCTTGACTAGATGGACCTTTGTTGCCAAAGTAATGTCTCTGCTTTTCAATATGCTATCTAGGTTGGTCATAATTTTTCTTCCAAAGAGTAAGCATCTTTTAATTTCATGGCTGCAGTCATCATCTGCAGTGATTTTGACTCAGCACCTGGTATTTGACAGAATCTCTTCTAAGCCTTTAAAAATTGCTCAAACTACTAGACCATTGTGTTTATTATTCATTCATCTAATAACTCAATAATCATTTAATGAGGCCCAAGTGTTACAAAGTGTTAGTTGCTCAACCAGGTCCAACTCTTTGCAACCCCATAGACTGGGGCCCACCGGGCTTCTCTGTCTGTGGAATTCTCTCAGCAAAAATACTGGAGTAAGTTTCCTTTCCCTTCTCCAGGGGATCTTCCTTCCCAACTCAGGAATCAAACCCAGGTCTCCTGCTCTGAGGCAAATTCGTTTTCATTTGAACAAAGAGACAAGCTCTGTAATCAAGGATCTGTCAGTGGAGTGGGTGAGGTAGGTGTGGAAAAAACATCATAGCATAGTTTGATAAGTCACTCCAGAGAGAAAGGATGTTAGGTGAAGGCAGAAGGAAGAGTTATTGACACTGTTGAGGATTTTGGAAGCTGCTCCAACCTCAAAGATATACTGAGCATTTCACATGTGGCCAAAATTATGCTAGGCATTTTCACTCATTAGTATTCAAAGCAATCCTATGAAGTTGATGATAAAAGAGGAAACTGAGGCTCATGTTCACTCCTCATGTAAGTCAGAGAGGCTGCAAGTGGCAAAGCTGGGACTCAACACCATTGACTTGAGTCAGGGGTTTTCAGCTCAGCCTGGCCCCCTTCCAAAAGTCTCCAGAGGGGTTGCATTTGAGTAGAGCCTTGAAGAGCAAGTGAGATTTTGTCATGCTGCCACCTGTGAAGTGGCAGAGATGACAAAGAAACCAAGCCAGGTGAAGGGGCAGAGGGGCTCCCACCAGGCGGTGAGCAGCCCCCTCTGCCACCCTCAGGGGATTTCTCACTGCTTCTCTGATGAGGACCTGTGTGCCCCAGGGTGGTTTCCCTGGCAGCGTGAACCCCCCTGATGCCCTGACCCATCTTTGCCTGTCACATTCTTCTTCATAATTGGGCTGGCTGCTACTCTCTGCTTACCTGATTAGTGGGTTCACTAACCTAGCAGAAATGGGATCTGAGAGGATTAAAATGTGAAAAAAAAAAAGATAATACAAATTGAAAACAGCGGCTTCTCCAGCCGAATTTTGGATTAGAAGTTGAGAAAGAGAATCAGAAAATTTAAAAATGTGAAAGACAAGGTTCAAATGGTGATTGGCTACAAAGTCCTTTTGTAGCCAAGCATCCTTGCATGCTATCGTTTCACTGTTTTGTATCAGTTCACCAGGGAAAAGCACAAATGCCTTTTGCCTGGCTCTCGGGGGTCTTCTATGATCTAAACACAGCCTTGCTTTCTGATCTTACACCCTACAACCTCCCTTTCTGCTCCCTCCTCCCTGTGTAGATCTCCTCATTTACTACATTTGGCTCTCTGCACCCATAGATTTCTTTCGCCAGATTTCACATCTCTGCTACCATGATTTTCTTGCTCTTCCCTTTTGCTGAAATGCAGCCTCCTTTCAAAGTCTTAAGTCTCCCACCATCTCTCAGGTGAAGTCATCTCTCTCTCCCTGAAGTCTGTCGAACTTTGTCTGTCTCAACAAGCGCTTGGTAGTTTTGTGACTCTAAAGGGTATAGTTTATGTCTTTTCTCCCTTGGTGGACTGGAGGGCTGGAAAAAGGCAGAGAGCTGGAGCAACACTCTCCTCAATGAAAATGGCCTTCTATTATTTACAAAAGTCTCTTTTGTGTGAATGAGTAGGTGAATGAGTCAATAAATTGAACTAAACAATGAACCATCCAGGCAATCCTTTATTATGTTGTTCACTGACTTAAAGTCCCTCTGGGCTCTCCAGCCTCCAAGGATGAGATGCTCAGCATCCCTGAGCAAGTAGTCTTCCTCTCTCTCCCCTACTCCTGTGCCCCGTCCCTTCCCTAGGCACCCGTCTCTGGGATTTCACAGACCCCCAGGTGAGCACACCAGAGCCCTCTCTACCCCTGACTTGACTCTTGCCAAACTCTGCCTGAAACCTCATTCCCAACTCCTCCTCTCCTCCTCTTTTTATGGAAAATCAGACACATTCGACCAGGTCGTTTATTCATAACATTCCCCTAGAAGTCTTCCCTCTTCATCTAGGAACCCCTTCTTTTTCCATTGTCTTTGCCCAGATGTCCATTTTCGCACTTTAGGACTGTCTCAGAGTTCCCATAGTTGGCTTGTGTTGCTTGCTTTCTATCCATCGGTTACCCACACTGAGGATGGGTTCTTCCAGGGCAGAGACTCGGGAATTTCCCATCACGATTGTGGTGAACATTGATTAAGCTCTTACTGTGTTTGAGCCTGTGCTCATGGGCATAATCTCATAAAATCACCAGAGCAAGACTCCGGGGGTGATGTCACACACAGGCACATGAACGCTCCCCCAGGCATGTGGGACCCATGCTCCACGCTCATAAGGGCTCCGTTGTACCACTTGCTTTTGTGGTTTTTGTCAGCCCAGACATGAGGGATGTCCTTGCTGCCCAACATTTGCAAAGATGAGAGGACAGGCATATGGACTAGTTCACTTCTTCACATTATTTACAAAGTGCCTTCTTGAGGTCTTTACAGACATCACCTCAAAAGCACCATCTGCTGTTTTAAAGATGAGGAAACCAAGGCTCAAAGGAAGCGAATTAATTTGTCCAATGGCATGTGCTTAGACAGACATAGACCAAGACCCACAGACCAGACCCAAATGCTGACCTTCAGATTCAAGAACTGACCTTTCTAACCCTTCATCAACCCAAATGGGTCACAGTTTTGTTATTATTATTATTTTGCCCAATTCATGGGGAATGTTAACTAAATATTCAGGAGGTTTCATAAGGCAGTAAGAGCTCAACTTCAATCCTCAAACATCTGGACTCCCAGAACATCCACCAGAGGTGAGTGCCCCCTCCCATCACTAGGACAACCTTCTTAGTTCATCACTAAGGAAACCTTCAGTAGGAGAAGGTTTACTCACATGCATGCGCTCCCAGTGGAGAGTGGACACTGCCCTCGGCCTGGGCTTACTGACCAAATTCAAAGTGCACATTCAGGCCAGGAGATCCAATGGGGGCCTGCAAACCTTCCACCGATACTGTACTGAGAACCAGCAGTTCTCATCAGTTTAGGAAGTTACCTTTGGGGGAAGATCTAATGGTCACTTGACTTAGCCTCACTTATTCAATCTCAGTTTTCTCATCTGCATCAAAGACCTAAAAATTGTGCCCTGATGAAGAATATGCTACAAATTAAACAATGCAACAGAAGCATTTTGTGCGCCATCAAATGCTCTATGAGCATCGTTCTACTTTCTGTTCTAGTCAGACTTTGTTCCCAGCTGGAGAAGAACCAGAGCCATGAATATCTGTCTTTCTGAAGCCACTGCCTTCCCCTAAAGCCTTTTGTGGCAAGATAATTTCAACCAAAAATCCCAAAAAAGTCAACAGATGTGGTATATTACAGAGAAAAAGCCAATGTGGCTAGTCCCTAAGAAACAAAGGAGACTGTGTGTTCATTTGCTCTTTGTTACCCCATGAACTATAGCCCACTAGGTCCCTCTGTCCATGGATTTCTCCAGGAAAGAATACTGGAGCGGATTGCCATTTCTTTCTCCAGAGGATCTTCCTGACCCAGGGATCAAACCCACATCGCTTGCATCTCCTGTATTGGCAGGCAGATTCTTTATTACTGAGCCATCCGGAAAGCCCCAAAGGAGAGAGAGTGAGGAGAAAATGTCTGAGGAGGCTGGGACCAGAACAGGTACAGAACCCAAGGTGAAGGAAGGAACTTGGAGTATATTTGTCTTGACTTGAGAAGGCAGAGGGAGGTTGAAAGCACAAGGTGCTTTGACACAATTTGGATGCTCAAGGATGTCTTCAGGAGGCTGTGAAAATGGACTGGAGAGTCTCAAGAGTTAAAGGTGAAAGGCTGGTTAGAAGCCAGTGTATCATCCCAGTGAGATAAGATAGCTCTAGGAGTAGAGATTTAACAGGGATGTGGTGGGAAGAGGTGAGATTCTGGCTGTGTGTTAGAAGCAGAGCCAACTGTACTTCCTTTCAGCATACCCAGATGGAAATCTAATTAATTCTCCCTGGAAAACCAAAGATTAAAGGATTAATGCCTTCTGCAGTGTTGAAAAGTGAGGCTGAGACCCCTTGTCCCCAATGAACTCATTTGAGGACACAAATAACTTCATTATATATTGTTATATCTTAGAGCCATGATGCGAAAAGGGCTTTGGAGAGTCCATATCCAATATCTTCATTTGCTCCTTAGATATGTAAGGCCAAGCCTTAAGGGTCAGCCTTCCCATTCAGCTGAGTAGGGAACAGCTTGAATCAGAGAGACCCCAGGTCTCCTAATTGCTGGTCTGATACTTGGTCTTCAATGTCAGCAAAGGGGGATGAACACTAATATCAATAACATCCTCAGTGCTAAGTAAAAATCTGGGGTCCTTAATGGCATCTCCTTACTTGAACTCAGAATAACTTACACTTGACTTGGTTGCCCCAACCAACAAAGCTGGGGGCAGGATAAAGTTTTCGATCTAGAGTCTATTAACTCTCCTGACCAAGCCACATATGCAGGTTGTTCACTGCACACACCCAGCATCCACGACATACCTGCTCGGAGGTGCATCGCACTGGGTCCCATGCACTGAAAAGCCCAGGAGAGTGGAACCCACCTGATCCCTGGTCTCACTGGGATATCAAGGACATCTTTCCTGCTCGACTGGTGGAGTCCTGCAGGATGGCTGTTACAACTTTTGATGTAATACACAAGGAAGAACCACAGACAAAGGATATTCAGAAGTTTATCTATATTCTAAGTCTGCAGTGGGCGGTCACTTCTGGGCCCCAAGCCACGTACAGGTGCAGATCAAAGAGAAGCTTGTGCAGGGGACCTAGGCAGCTTTCCCTGACCCTGTTGGTGTGAGCAGAATAACAGGATTTTGAAAGATTTATCCTGCCCCCTGCTTTGTTGGCTAAGTCAACTAAGTCCAGTATAAGTTCTTCTGAGTTCACATAAGGAGAAGCCACAAGGACCCCATATTTGTATGTAAGATTTTTTAGGATATTCAAGTACAAAGAAGCCACGGACTGGCATGGAGGTGGCAGGAGTAGGGACGGGTGGGTGGGGCCACGGGGAGGAGGGAAGCAGGAAACAGGACAAAAAGAGAAAGCCACATCAGTCGGAGAATGTACTCAGAGTGAAAAGGGGAGAAAGGCAACCTGAGAGCCCTGGGCTCCATCTGCTCGGACTCTGAGGATAAAGGCGACCGGGGATTAGGTGACCTGAGGGGCCACAGCAGGGCCTCCAGGCCCCCAAGTGCACACAGCCTAAAAATGCCATTTATTAGTCCCGTGCATGGTAATTATATTTAATACTGACCCTGATTCCTTTTGTCCATGGGAAGTAATGAAAGCTGCTCTGTTGGAGCCTGAGGGTCCTAAGTGACTCATTAGCGACTCCTACTTCTGTCCAGGCTGGCGGAGGGAATAAGACAAAGGAGAGGCGGGGGCGTGTATGTTCATGTTCTGCAAGAGATGGTTCTGAAATCTCTTAATCCGGTGTGGAAAGAAGGTGTGGGGAGAGCAGAGTTCAAACAAGGACCCAGATCCTGGCTCAGTTATTCAATAGCTAGGTGACCAGGCCTTTCCTGGTGGGCTAGTGGGCAGGATCTACCTACCATTACAGGGGACATGGATTCCATCTCTAGTCCAGGAGGGGTCAGCTCAGCCACCGGGCTACAGCTACTGAAGCCCACGGGCCTAGAGCCCACGCTCTGCAACAAGGCAAGTCGCAGCAACGAGAAGCCTGGACACAGCAATGATGACTGACGCCCGAGCAAAAGATAAACAAGTAAAACTGAAAAAGAATAGCTACGTGGTCTTGGGCAGGATGTTTACACGCCCTGAACCTCTGCTTTCTCATGGGCTTCCCTCATAGCTCGGTTGGTAAAGAATCTGCCTGCAATGCAGGAGACGGGTTTGATCCTTGGGTTGGGAAGATCCCCTGCAGGAGGGAAAGGCTACCCACTCCAGTATTCTGGCTTGGAGAGTTCCATGGGCTGTATCGTCCATGGGATTGTAAGGAGTCGGACACGACTGAGTGACTTGCATTCACTCTGCTTTCTCACAGAGAAGTCTGGTGGACCACAGTGCATAGGATCACAAAGATCCAGACGCAGCTGTAGCAGTTTCGCAAGCACACACACACACAGAGAATGGTGATTGCCCTTGGAAGATGTTTCAGAAATGCAAACCCAGGGATCAGCAAGGCATTACTGGCTCTTGCTGCTGCTGCTCCTGGTTAGTTGCTAAGTCATGTCTGACTCTCCTGACTCTGCAACCCCTGTGGACCGTAGCCCGCCAGGCTCCTCTGTCCCTGAGATTTCCCAGACCAGAATGCTGTAGTTGGTTGTCACTTCTTTCTCCAGAGGGTCTACCTAACTCAGGTGTTGAACCCATGTCTTCTGCTTGGTAGGCATACTGTTTACCACGGAGCCACTTGGGAACCGCATTGATGCTGGGTAATTAGTTTATAATAATGACAAGAATGGATGGTGTTTAATTGAGCACTTAGGCTATACCAGGCACTTTCTTTGGATTAAATTGACTTCATTCTCATGACAAACTAAGTTTCTTCTGATTAATTCTCCACATAAGGAAGCTTGTCCAAAGCTACACAGCTACCAAGCAGTGGGGTGAGCACTCAACCCAGGCTGCCTGACCCCAGAGCTCCCAATATGAGGACATGAAACGTTATCGCCTGCAGAAATCTAGGGACTGTGGCTGAACATGGAAATGTCTCCAGGAGACACAAGGAGAAAGCAGGCTTACATCCAGGAAGTGAGGAGGGAATAAGTCTTCATGGAGCCTTGGGGAAGGCTTCATGGAGGAGGGCCAGCTCACCCAGCAGCCAGAAGCATGGAAGCATTGCTCCCTCCTTCATTAGAATCGTCTTCTCCCTCTGTCCTGAGTGGTCCTGGCAATACCCGGACCTTTCTTGGTCTCTTTCTTTCAGATCTTAATTCTGTAAATGTGGTTCTGATTATTGGATGATTAACTCACTTTTCTTTTGGTTTGCCTATAATACTTCCACTTATACAAGGCACACTTATATGCTGGACATGGTATTCATCTCTTAACATTTATTCTGACTGTAACCTGCAGAGGGGGGATTGTTAGCACCATAAGTCAGGGGAAGAGATGGAAGCAAGGAGATTGTTTCCTGTCCCTGAGTCTGCAGAGAGCAATGGGCATGTGTCCTGGACCCCTTGTTCCCACTCCAGGGGTCCTTTCAGACATTCCAGCAATGGTTAACCTCCATCTGGAGGGGTGTTCTGAACCCTTTGCTAGATTCATGAACAGTAACCCCTCACCCTCTCCATCTCCTATGATGCTATCTCATGCCTCCAAAAATAGATTTTGCTGTAGGATATTTTACATAAATTTTTCTTCCAATTGGCAAATTAACACCTGCTATTGGAGAAAATGTGTACAAATCAGAGGATCGTATATATAAGACTAAAATTCTGACATCCAGATGTTACCTTCACTAGCTTTTTGATATTTTTCTTTCCCTTCAATGCTGTTTTGGCTGATAGATAATATCATCCTGTAGGTGAAGGTGGATCCTGCCTTTTCTACCTAAGAGAGTGCTGAGAAATACCCAACACATCAACAATTGTTTTCTACATTTCACTTTCATTCATTAATATTTTTACAGAAACCAATATATGAATGCTAAGTCGCTTCAGTCGTGTCCGACTCTGTGCGACCCCATAGACGGCAGCCCACCAGGCTCCCCGTCCCCGGGGTCCTCCAGGCAAGAACACTGGAGTGAGTTGCCATTTCCTTCTCTGATGCATGAAAGTGAAAAGTGAAAGTGAAGTCATTCAGTCATGGCCGACTCCTAGTGACCCCATGGACTGCATGCAGCCTACCAGGCTCCTCTGGCCATGGGATTTGCCAGGCAGGAGTACTGGAGTGGGTTGCCATTGCCTTCTGAATAGACAAGTAAATTTTTTAAAATGAGACTTTCTCTTAATTTCGGATAATTTACTAGAGCAGATTTTCAGCCTATAGTTGCAACACACACGTGTGTATGTCTTCCCTGCAGTCCATTGGTTAAGACTTCACCTTTCAATGCTGAGGGAATTCCCTGGTTGGGAAGCTAAGATTGCATATGCCTCATAGCCAAAAAAATCAAACATAAAACAGAAGAAATACTGTAACAAATTCAATAAAGACTTGAAAAAAGGATATGTGTTTTTAAGACTCTTAACAAGCTTCTCGGGTGGCTCCTCCAATGCAGGAGCAACAGGAGACACGGGTTTGGTCCTGGGTCGGGAAGATCTCCTAGAGGAGGAAATGGCAACCCCTCCAGTATCCGTGCCTGGAGAATCCCGTGGACAGGGGAGCCTGGTGGGCTACACTCCACGGGGTCACAAAGAGCTGGACTTGACTGAGCGCCTATGCAAGACTCTTAATATGTAATTTGAAACAATTAAGCACTCACTGCTTGTCAGCTGCCACCAGGCCTTGGGTTAATTCTTATTAAGTGATTTAGTCCACATAAAGCCTTTGAGAAAGCATCCTGCCCCTTTTACACATGAAGTTCCTCAGGCTTGGCGAGGACAAGCATGTACCTTTAGGCTGCATTCCAGAAACAGTCGCAGCCACCTGCACTGTTACCTGGATGAAAATATCCTGGCTTGTTTAGACACTTTTCCCTGGCTCCCATAGAGGCATGTGGGGCTTCTCTGGGATGATATATTTTATTGATCCCTCTATCTCTCTGGTCAAAAGCAAATTATACTGGGCATATTTAGAAATACAGCAGGGATGCTAATATACATTTCTATAGCGCTTCTAAGTGAGAACATTTTGATATACAATTTTTAATTTCATCCACCAAAAAGAACCTCAAAGGAAGGATGGCTAACTAGCCCTATTTTTTTCAAGCTTGGCTTTGACTACCCAGCCAACAGCAGAGTTTGCCCATAAACACCAGTCCCCAACTTTAATCCCTCCCTGCTCAGCACAATCCCAGACCTTGAATGCAAAAATAAATCAGAACTGAAAGCATCAGTCCAGTTCAGTTCAGTCGCTCAGTCGTGTCTGACTCCACGACCCCATGAACCAGGCCATCACCAACTCCCGAAGTTCACTCAAACTCACCAACTCCCAGAGTTCACTCAAACTTGGTCCATCAGTCGGTGATGCCATCCAGCCATCGTTATGCTTATACATGAATGAATACACATGGCAGTTTTATTCATGTAAGTCCAAAACTGGGAACAACCCATATGTCCTTCAACAGGTGATTGGCTGAAAACATTGATACATTTAGACCATGGATTGCTACTCTGAGACAAAGAAAAGCAACTACTGACACAGGTAACAAGTTAGATGGTTCTCCAGGGAATAGTGCTGAGTGAAAAGGCCAAAGACCAAAAGGTCACGTGCTGTACGATTTTATTTATACATAGCATTCTTGAAATGACAAAATTATCGAGATGAAAAGCCAATGAGTGATGGCCAGGGTTTAGTGATGAGGCAGATGGAAATAGAAGGAAGGTCGATGCAGTTATAAAACATCCGCAGGAGGTCTCCTCATCATGATGGGACTCTGAGTCTCTTGACTAGTGGTGGATACAGGAATCTACACAAGTGATGGATTTGTATAGAACTAAACACACACAAGAATCCAAGTCAAACTGGGGAAGTGAGAAAGACTGGTGAGTTGTATCAGTGGCAATGGTATTTTACTTGTGATATCATACAACAGTGTTACAAAATGTTGCCATGAGGAGAATCTGGGCTAGTCCACACTGGGTCCTTCTGCATTATTTTTCACAGCCATTTATTCATTGGGAAAACTCTCTCAAAGTTTTCATCAGTATATGTATGGCTGAGTCCCTTTGCTGTCTACCTGTAACTATTACAACATTGTTCATCAGCTCTACTTCAATATAAAATAGTTTAAAAATAGATAGGAAGGATGGAGGACAATTTTTTTTTTCATCCTCAATGAGAATGGTTTTTGTGTTATATTTCAGTGAACTTCAGTGAACTCAAGCATCCTTCCTATTGAAACTTTGCTTAGGGAACCTCCAGAATGGGTTTAGGGTTCTAGGGAACATATCTGTTGTTGGGTGGGAGTGAACCCAGCCACAAGCACAGCATGACAAAGGTTAAGATCATAGTTCCCCCTTTTGTACCACCCCCTCATTCCAAGAGCTCACAATCTTGGAATTTGAAGAGTTCGAACTTAAAAAAAGACGACAATTTCACTTCACTGTTTTCTAATTTTGCTGTAACTGCTACCAGCTGTGGGTTAATGGAGACCATATTCCAGGAGGCATCCCGGGGCCTTTTCATGTTTTCCAGTTGCCCGAGAGCTGACGAGGTTAAAAAAAAAGGGGGAGAACAGGGAAAGGAGGGCCTGATTTTACGTGCTGGTTTTCAGAGCTGCACTGTGTCTCACTCCAGCATCTTCAGACACTGGAGCTGTGTGGGGTTTCTGGCTCTGAGTCCGAAGCACAACAGAGGACTTGGCAGGACTTGCTCTGCTGCTGCCTCTGCAGTCAGCTGGCGGCAGTATCCAGATTCGAGTGGTGGGGAACCTCCATCAGCTGCTCTCATTAACCTTGGTCCATCTCCCTGGGTTAAGCTGGAAATGTGATCCACACACCAGACCCAGGAGGAGAGAGAGGGAGAATCTTTTTTTTTTTTTTTTTAATTTTGTATTGGCATATAGCCGATTAACAATGTTGTGATAGTTTCAGGTGAACAGCAAAGGGACTCAGGCAATTATATACATGTATCCATTCTCCCCTAAACTCCCCTCCCAACCAGACTGCCACATAACACTGAGCAGAGTTCCATGTGCAAAAATTACAGTAGCTCATGGTTGCTTACCCATTTTAAATATAGCAGCTTGTATCTGTCCATCTCAAACTCCCTAACAATCCCTTCCCTGCTGGCAACCATAAGTTTGTGAGACAGAGAGAAAGAGAGAGAGAATCTTCCTGTCCAAGAAAAACCCTGCATGGTTCATCTGTCTTGGAGCCATTAACCCTCCTCTTCAGTGATTCCTCGTAGCTCAGTCAGTAAAGAACCTGCCTGCAAACCAGGAAACCTGGGTTCAACTGCTGGATCAGGAAGATCCCTGGAGAAGGAAATGGCAACGCACTCCAGTAGCCCTGCCTGGAGAGTAGTATGGAGAGAGGATCCCGGTGGGCTACAGCCCACAAGGTCACAAGAGAGTCAGACACAACTGAGCAACTCAACTACCACGGCCACCACCCTCTTCTCAGCAAACACCGGCAGACACTGATGCTCCAGGTCTCCAGAGGTTTGGCTCTGCCTCCCTCTTGCTCGGCATTCACATTCATGCTCCGAATTAAATCTCCAAATAAAGCTTTAGGGCAGGTACGGTTAGCATCCCCACTTCAGATGAGTAAAGTGACAGAGAGAGGTGTGACATGTGGCCCAGGACCACTTGGCACCAAACAACACATCCAGGACAGGAATCCACAGCATCTCAACTACAAGACACTTGCAAATACATCATTCAAAGCTGTAATAATCATTAAAAAGTCACTGCTGCAGCAGAAAGTTCTGTATTAGAGAAAGAACATGGAGGAGAGGCTGAGGGCGTGGGAAGACAGCTGGCAAACCTGAACCTCTCCTGCCAGGTAGGCAATGTGTTTGTGCTTTCCCACATTATCTCATTAAATCCACTTGAAAAGGTCTGTAATACAGAGAATATGATCTCTGTTGAAAGGAGAAACAAGCTCCTGATGAGGAAATGTAATGGACCAAGGTCATGAAAAATAGTAAAATCCAGGTACACTGATGTGGGCTCCCAGGGTCCTGCCCATTCCAATCATGCAATCAGTGGGCAGTTTCTACTTCCTGAGTCCACTGAAGGCATTACGCCCTCATTTCTTAAATGGAGAGACTAATGTGTTGATGAAAAAGTTATTTCAGGTTCTTCCTTAACATCTTACAGTAAAACTCAAATGAATGTTTTGTCCAACCCAAATAACCAGTGGACATCAGAAATGCCCCACATGTAAACCTGTGAGTGGGAGCGTGATACCCGCTACCCATCTAGTGCCCAGCATGGAAAACAGCCTAGAGATACTGTCTTGTGAGCAAAGGGGTGCCTGCGGTGAGGAAGGGAAGCTTGTGAGCAGGTCGCCTGGGCACTCATGCATCAAGAAAAGGACCTTAGGAAAAACAGAACAAAGTCTGAGTTCAATTGTCACCTTCCCCTGAAGTCTTCCTTGTCACTCACCTGCATCCCAGGCTGGATCGGACATTTTTCCCGTCACTACCCATGATCCTGGTCCTCTCTTTGCGAGGGCTCAGAGCGGCACGTGGTCCTTCCCGAGCTCAACGCCATCCCTTCTTAGCAGGGACCCTATCACCTCCCTACATCCCCGCAGGGCCCTGTCCAAAGTTCACATCGAAGGCTGCAGCCAGCCCCACTGAGACCAGCGCTGTCCACTCGAGTTTCTCTTGCTCTGGAGGCGGGTGGTAGAGTGCAGGGTGTGCAGGCATGCATGCGCAGTTCGGCGACGAAGCAGGAAAAGGGTGGTGGCCACTCCCAGGCCCTATGCGATCTGCTCAGCGGCTCTGGGCACGCTCTCGCGTCTTCCATTGCGTCCTTGCATCCATTTCTCCCGCAGAGGGCCTTGACTCCTTGCCTCTACAGCCCTCGGAAGGCAGCCTATTGCTCTCCCCATCCCCACCTAGGATGGGCTGAGAAGGGAGTGGGGTGGTCTTCCTGCTCCCCACCAGGGGCCTGGATCCCATGCTCCATCCGTTCCCAGGTCTGGGTGTCCAGCCTCCATTCACGGGTGTCCATCCAGCCTCTGTCCCCTGTGGCTCCCTATCTTCTCTCTTCCCTGCACCCCCACCCTACAAAGCGCCTGGATTCTGCTGTACAAAGCAGGGCCTTTCATCCACAGGGGCCTGATCCAAACACAATCTTGTCTTTGTCCTGGGGGTTCTGAGCCAAATGGAGACAGGGGCGTGAATGTTCCTTTCCGCCAAGCCCTGTCCACTTTTGCTGGTCCCTCATTGTTCTGTTGTGTCTCTGAGACCATCCCTTCCCCCAACCGCCTCCAACCCCCTCCTCCTGCACACACACACACACACACACACACACACACACACACACACACACAGCAACCNTCCACTTTTGCTGGTCCCTCATTGTTCTGTTGTGTCTCTGAGACCATCCCTTCCCCCAACCGCCTCCAACCCCCTCCTCCTGCACACACACACACACACACACACACACACACACACACACACACACAGCAACCTCACCAACTCCAATCCCAACTCACAATCCAGGGAGAGCAAGAGGCAGGAGATTTGACTCCATCCATCATCCTTAGTGTTATTATTTTAGGAATATTAAGGCTCTGTTGCAATATTTCTGAGTGAAGAAATGAGCAGACAGTTCTCACAGAGAATGTACGTCTTTGGAACATGCCTGAAATGGACCAATAGATAACATCCTGTGTAATTACACATTTCCTAATGAGTCAGATTCCCTGTGCTTGAGAAGGGAATTCGCCAGCCTTAGACCCAATTGGGCAAGGTTGCTGATATTTGCAATATGCATTAGAATGAAGTAAAATAAATACTACATTGGGGTCAGATATTGTAGTGGACAAAGTTGAAAGAATGTGATGGTCGGAGAACCAGGGGTCAGAACACAATGGAAATTTTAGGTCTTATTCTCCATGGTCCTCTCTGATGGGAGCTGGAGAAACAGGGCGATCCAGGACTCCACGCCTGCAGATGGACATGGGCAACCTGGACCGTGCCCAGAGGAGCGTACTCAGAGGAGGAGCCTTCTCTAGCCTCTGCCTTAGGATCTTTGAATCGGAGCTGTTTAGCCAGCACGCAGGGGCCTAATGAGTTATCTTAAGATCTGAGAAAGTGTTGCAAAGAAGTAGGAATAGACTTGTTCCAGGGAAGTCAATGAAAGCAACTCATGAACTCGTTCAACAAGTATCTATTGAGATATTTCTCCATGTCAAGTGTGAAGCTCAGAACTGGGGACTCAGGGGAAAACAGAATGCAGTCTGTCTTCATTTAGCTTAAAGTCTCCAGAGAAAGATTCCACTGGACAGTGGGATCTAAGGAGGAGGCCAGCTCTAAGGAGTAAGTCCAGGGAAGAATAGGACCCATGGCAAGGAGGGAAGATCAGAAAGAGATAAGCTTCACTCAACCCAAGGAAGAATGCTCTGAGAAGCAGAGGGGTCCAGCAAATCACTGGGATGCTATAGGGAGGGTTGATCTTCCTATTGTCTGAAGGTTTTGTGTGTGTGTGTGTGTGTGTGTGCAATAACTGCATCTTCTATGAAAGATGCTACTGAGGGACTGCAGGCTCTATGCAGTGAGATTGGACTTGTCACACTTGAAGATCCATTACAAATCTGGCCATTTCTAAAAATCAGGGAGTAAAATTGCTGATGATCATTGTGTATCTTCTAATAAAACTGCTTTTAATGGTGTTTCTCACCTGGGCAGTGCAGACAAGTGGGACAAGGCTGTGTCCAGCCTCTGACAGATCCATGTGTCTTGTACGCTGGCCACCACTGGCTCTGCAGACCCAGGAAGATGCCTCAGCTTCCTGGGCCAACTTTGTAGGATTTTTGTGACAACTAAACAAGATATGATATACAGAAGATCTCCAGCATGGTCTGTGGCACATACTAGACGCTGGGTGATGGGTTGCTATTATGATTTGTCATTAGTATTATTATTACTCCAGTCATGAAGTCATAGTATCACAGAAAATATTCAGTTAGAAATTATTAAAGTGGTATTACTAAACATTGGAAAATTATGTAACAGAAAAAAATCTTATTTATACTATTAAAAACTACATTTTAAAATATCTAGGAAGAAAATGTACAATGAAACATCCAAGAAGTCTATGTAGGAAACTAGAGAGTAGTCTTCATTATTAAAAAAACAAAAAAACATAAATAGAGACACTCAGTGTCCTGGGTGAGAAGATGGAATGATGTAAAGATGTCACGACGCTCCAATTTAATCTACAAAAGCAATACAATCTCAATCAGAATCCCAATGGAATCTTTTACGGAACTTGGCAAGAGAGCAGTAAAATTAATCAGAAAAGAAAATGTACAAGGATAGTCAAAGAAGAAATTAATTAAGAATAATGGTAAGGATAGGCTGCCCTACAGATGGCACAAATAAGACTATAAAGCTACAATAATTAAAAATATGCTATTATTCAAAGAAGAGATGAATGGAGAAACGTAAGAGAAGAAAGAGTGAAGAAATGGTCCCATGTGTGTCCAGGAATAAAATGAGCAAAAACGAGGGCACGTCAAATTCATGGAGGAAAAATGCCTTCTGCAAAGAATGAAGTGATATTATCTGGTTGTCTATTTGGAGGAAAGGTAATAAAATGCCTTTCTCATAATCTGTCCTCAGATAAATTGTAGTTGGATTTATTCACTCACTTTAGAAATATTCATTCAACATCTATGAGCGAGGGCCTTGCTAGGCACTTGGGTTCATAGTGGTAATAGGCGCATACACAGTCCTAGGCCCTGAACCAGTGGCTCTTCCAGTTGGGAGCTGGACAACACAGAAGGTAAGAAGATCTCCTTACAGCTGTGAGAAGTGCTGGGAAGAAACCAACATGCTTCTGTGGCAAAAGATGATGGGTTGCTCACAGGGTCTTTTAGCTGAAATGCCGGGTGGAGGAGACATGTGAAAGGCCAAAGACCGGAAAGACGGAGCTTTCCAGAAACTGAAGGAACCAGCTGGTCTGAGTATGGCACCTGAAGGCAGGGATGTTAAGAGATGGGATTGGAGAAATAAATGGGGTTAGAAACCTACATGTCAAAAGAACACAGATTTGTAGAGGAAAATTCTGTTGATTCTGTTTTGCTGAGAGGTAGGGAGGAGCTTCCTAAGACGGATGCAAGAGCTAAAAGACAGAAGAGCTATTTCATCCAGGAAAGTGATAGCTGTCTATGGGGTCACACAGAGTCGGACGCGACTGAAGTGACTTAGCAGCTGCTGCTATATGGCTGTACTGGTGCCGTACCATGCTGCTACACTGCGGCTTCTGTCACTCACTGCTGCGGCCCTGCTACTTCTACACGGCTATGCCTACTGCTGCTGCTGCTGCTGCCGCCGCTGAGTCGCTTCAGTCGTGTCCGACGCTGTGCGACCCCATGGACGGCAGCCCACCAGGCTCCCCCATCCCCGGGATTCTCCAGGCAAGAACACTGGAGTGGGTTGCCAGTTCCTTCTCCAAGGCATGCAAGTGAAGAGTGAAAGTAAAGTCGCTCAGCCGTGTCCGACTCTTCGAGACCCCATGGACTGTAGCCCACCAGGCTCCTCCGTCCATGGGATTTTCCAGGCAAGAGGACTGGGGTGGGTTGTTACTGCGAAACAGCCACAAACCCTACTACTGGCAGTACCACTGCAACTACACTACAACTACAACTACACATAATTCACGTAAACAAAGTTAAAAAGTGGAGAACATATGTGCCCTGAGTTATAATGGTGCTAATATTTCAGGGTGCTTGACACGGGCTTTGCAAAAGTTAACCAAATAAAGCTGCCAGAGACAAACACTGTCGTCATCCCCACTGTGCAGATGAGCAAGCTGAGAGGCAGACCAGAGTTAGCTTGGCTGCGGTCACACGGACCCAGTCCAGGACCCAGTGTCCTTTCTCGTCCTGGTTGTGCTCTGTTGCATTGCCAGTGTTGCCTTCTCATGCGTCCATTCCTGTTATCGTTTAGTCACTAAGTCATGTCCAACTCTTCCGTGACCCCATGGACTGTAGCCCACCAGGATTCTCTGGGGTTTACCAGGCAAGAATACTGTAGTAGTTTGCCATTTCCTTCTCTAGCGGATCTTCCAAACCCAGAGATCAAACCCTGGTCTCCTGCATAGGCAGGCCAGATTCTTCACTGAGCCACCCAGGAAGCTCCTCTCGTGTGTCTAATTCAAAACAAATTCAACTGCAGTGCTCATCCACCAAGACTAATGGGAAGTCCAGCATTAGTATCTCATCCAGGCTGATTTTTCAGGCACAAATCTGGTCCTGGGAAGCGGGCCAGGATGGTTGCTGCAGCCCAGTACTGGCCCAGGTCTGCACGGTCCAGTCCAACAACAGGCAACTTGTGGCTGACTCCCTCCTGCTGAATAAGCAAGTGCTCAGGCCTCACCTGCACTGACCCCAGCCATCCCTTTCCCAGCTTCCCCATTTCAGAGGGGCTGTTCCTCTCTGGCTCAGGTTTCCATGTGGAAGTGCCTGCCACCCTTGTCTGGGGGGGATTTTCCTTCCCATTCTCAGATTGAGCTTTTCTCCTTTTCAGCTGACAGAACATCGGAACTTCGGCCCCTTGCCCCATAACTCAGACACGTCCACCCTAATTGCCTCAGTGGGCCCAGACGGAAGAATCAAAGACCCGTTTAGGGAGGGCACACACCATCTGCAATGATTTCCTCCCTGTGCCCGGGACACACAAAATCCTCCCAGCTCTGGAATTAGGGAGAGCCTGGATGCTAAAAGCAAAAGCTGGTACTTTGCCTGCTGGAAGGAACAGCTTGGGGGTAAGGACACAATCTGGGGAAATACTTGCTATTTCTTTAGGGAGCACCTATAGGTGAGAAAAATAAAAGAGATATTTTCTCAATAGATTGTTTTGCCACATTAATACCATCGTAAATTATAGGAATCTTTTTTACCCACCTATGGGCTTCCCAGGTGGCTCTAGTGTTAAAAAACATACCTGCCAATGTAGGAGACACACGATCCATCCTGGGGTCAGGAAGATCCCCTGGAGAAGGAAATGACAATCCACGCCAGTACTCTTGCCTGAAAAGTTCCATGGACAGAGGAGCCTGGTAGGCTACAGTCCATGAGGCTGCAACGAGTCACGCACGACTAAGCACACACACACACACACACACACACACACATATACACGTACAGAGTTAATGAGAGACAAACAAGTGAAAAGGCAGAAAAGGAATATTCGAAAGTTATAATGTTCAAACCAAGAAAAATAAACACAAGTGGCCAATAAGTCCATAAGAGGATGTGCAAACTTACTATTAATCAGAGGAATGAAAATTTTAAAATTGAGACACAATTGCTCTGATTGCAAAGCCATTTTTAAAAATGTAATTGAAAAAACTGTTGAAAAGCAGGCATTTTGACCAAAGCTGATTGGAGTGAAAACTGATACCATTTTGGGAGAATCATTTGGCTCTTTAACAACAATGAAAAAGATGCATACTTTTGACCCAGCAAGTGTATTTTTAGGACTCTAAAAATGCTCGTACATTTGAACAAGTACATATAAAAAGAATACGCAACATGTCATACAATTATATAACATAAAATATATATTTGAGTGATAGTTTTAGCAATGTTTGTCTACTAACAAAAATTAGAATGTCGAGGAATGGTTAATTCAATCTAAGCTATGTAAATTTTTGCTGCCATTAAAAAGTGTGCTCTGTGATCACTGACATAGAAATTACATTATTAAGTGAAAAATATATATAAGTGAAAAATGTAAACAAATGAGAAACCCAAGTGAGCTTTGAGAGATAGATGATAGATGAATGGATAGATAGATAAACAGATATTGATAAAACACAAATTATACCTTACATTAAAATGTGGATATATTTTGATGCCATTATGACATATACACATGTAATTATATGTTCATGCTAAATATATGCCCGTTTGGATAACAAACTGTTTCCCAGGCTGATCTGTAGAAGCAGGATATAGAACTGTGTGCCCTGGGAAAGAACAGAAAAAATAATAAAGGAGAGTTTCATTCTGTGTTTCTCTACTCTTTTATTTTTGTAATTGGTATTACTTTTTAACTTTAAGACAGTCCCCCAAAGTTAGCTCCGTTCCCCTCTGTGCGGAAATGCCTCCAGCCTTTTCTCTCACACGTGTCCATTCATCACACACATCTGGTCCTCTACCATCGCTTGGAGACACCTGCATACCTGCTAAGCTGTTTCAGTCTTGTCTGTCTGACTCTGTGCGACCCATGGACTATAGTCCACCAGCCTCCTCTGTCCACGGGCTTCTCTAGGCAAGAACTGTGGAGTGGGTTGCCAAGCCCTCCTGCAGAGGATCTTCCCAACCCAGGGATCGTACCCATGCATCTTACATCTCCTGCATTATCACTCCTTTATCACTATTGCTGCCTGGGAAGCACTCCCCCCAACACCAAGACCCCTAGAAGACCTCTCAGTGTGGGAGCCACATCCTCACAGGATAGCCTGTTCTGTCTATCTGCAGGGAAGTGCTTCCCTTTCAGCAGAAGTCTGAGTCCCCTGCCTGTGATATTGAATCTGCTGGCCCTTGCTGGCCCGGGTCCATGACAGCTTGTGGAGTCAAAGCCCTTCTGGGGACGGCTTCCCCATCGACTGAAGCTCAGCACAGGTACAGTTGTTTCAGACAAGCACCAAAGCAGGCCTCCGCTTGGGGAATACCACTGGGAGCTGGTGGTTTCTGTCTCTGGGGCTCTGCTTGGAAATTCCTAACCTCTTCCTAGTCTTGCCCTCGGGCAGCTGTGGATCATCCCGTTTGCAGGGCCTGCTTATTGGGCCCACTAGCGCACCAGGCAGTCAACCTTCAGAGTGACAATCGTAACGCATCTCAGCATGAGCGGAGCTCCTTGTCATTCTACAGAGCTTCGCGCTCCCTGCCTGAAGCATCCTTTCCAAACAGACATCACCTCCTCATCTTTCTGTTTCAGTGCTGGCAGGACAAGACCCAGGCCTCTCTGCCTGGCCTCCATCCTGCCGTCTCTGCTCTCACCTACATCCTCACCTCCCATCTCTGCTGCAAAGGCAGCCCAAGGTCCAGGAAGGTGAGCTGTGTGCAGACTCCCTGATGGCTGGGCCCCTCACGCCCCTGCATCTGCCCACAGGCTGCTCTGTCTCCAGGGTCCGCTTCCCACAGCATCCCCTGTCTGTTCTTTAAAAGTGAAAGTGAAAGTGAAACTTGCTCACTCGTGTCTGACTCTTTGCAACCCCATGGACTGTACAGTGTATGGAATTCTCCAGGCCAGAACACTGGAGTGGGTAGCCTTTCCCTTCTCCAGGGGATCTTCCTGACCCAGGGATCGAACCCAGGTCTCCCGCATTGCACATGGATTCTTTACCAGCTGAGCCCCAGTGAAGTCTCTCCTTAGGACTCAGCTTAAACTTTATCTCTTCTAGAAGCCTTGCCAGGTGGCNTGGGTAGCCTTTCCCTTCTCCAGGGGATCTTCCTGACCCAGGGATCGAACCCAGGTCTCCCGCATTGCACATGGATTCTTTACCAGCTGAGCCCCAGTGAAGTCTCTCCTTAGGACTCAGCTTAAACTTTATCTCTTCTAGAAGCCTTGCCAGGTGGCAGACTCCAAGGGTAGGTTAGAGGACCTCCTCTGGGCCCCCACAGCCCCCTGCCAGGCCACCTGTTGCCGTGTTAGTCTCAACCACAAACTGTGAGCTCCATGAGGATGCATTTTCTCTACATCTTTTCCTGTGCAGCCTGGCCATCCTGGCTGGCATATATGAATTATATGTTGAATATATGAATTCACAGATGGATGGGAAATGAACTTAATCTTAGGAAAACAGAAGCTCAGAAGCAAGTTCCTGGAGACAGGAAGCATCTTTATAACACCCGGGAGCCCATGTTTGTGTGCCCTGGAGTAGAGGAAGCCACAGATGAAGAGCCACCACTGGCGTTTGGGCCAAATGGACCAAATCCCTCTCCTCCCCCTGCACCTGTCACCTCTACACTTCCCCAGATCGAGTCCCTGGGTCTCCACTTTAGCCAAGTTGTAGGCAGCAAGCTTGCTCAAGACACTTGGGATCATCCAGAGTTCAGTCTTGAGCTTCTTCAGTTCTCAGACTGAATGAGACACACTGAAACCCAACATAGATTTGGAAATCTGACCCCACCCCACGCCATCCCTCCCATGACCCCAGTCCTACTGTGATCTCACTCCACATCCCTGAACTCACCGAATGTATCTACATGGGGTTTCCTTCTGAGCAAAGAAAGCAAAACAAAGCAGGAAGTATCTTCATCAGTCAGTCTCCAGAAAACTCACAGTCCAGGATGACCAGGGAGAAGAAAACAGGTAGATAAGAAGAAAGTATGGACAAGGGGGTAGAGAGAACTCAGTCCAGCCGGGAAACCCTCAAGAGCTTGGTCTCCAGCACAAGGAGGAGGAAAAGGACTTGGGACTAATGGAAGGACATAGCCGTGGGAACAGAGAAGGAGAGACATACGGAAAAAAACATGGAATGTGCAGGGGCCACCCGGAAGCTCTGTGGAGTTCCAGGGTAGGGTAGAGAGCAAGGGGTGTCACTAAGAATGAATCCAGAAAGTGGCCAGATGGAGACAGGCCCTGGGTGATCGTCTACAGGAGGTGGACTGTCAACTCTTTTCAAATAATCCGAAAGGAATTTTCTGGTTCACCATCCTGAATGTCACCCAGTACTGGCAGACCCTTATCCTGAATAGTCAGCAGAATGATTGTAAGCCATCAGTGGCACAAAGAGTTAGAAACCCTTAAAAGAACATCTACTAAAAGGCCTGTATTTCTCAGTGAAAACCTTCACAACACATTTTGACATGGGAATCTACCTTTTGAGATTCCATGCTTTGGAAATAATATGGGCTGTGACTCTGGGTGAAAGACGTTTCTAAATTCCCTGAGATCATCTTGACCCCAAATACAAATCAGAGTGCAAAATAATTTTCACATGACGACACATTTTTAAAGGAATGTTTCAGGTAAAATGACATAATCTTCACATCTTTCAGCCTAAGACCTTTGGCATATTTGATTCTCCACTTCCAAACTTCTTCTTCTTAGTGAGTTGTTAAACTGCCTCGGTGAAAGGATTTTAAAGCCTAAATCATTAACTTCCCTGGTGGTCCAGTGGTTAAGGACCTGCCTGCCAATGCAGGGGATGCCAATTTGGTCCCTGGTCTAGGGAGATCCCACTCGCGGTGGAACAGCTAGGCCTGCGTGCCACAGCTACTATCGCCTTCACGCCTAGAGCCAGGGCTCTGCAACAAGAGAAAGCATCACAACGAGAAGCTCAAGCACCCCAAGTAGAGAGTAGCCCTGCTCACCACAACTAGAGCAAGTCTGTGCACAGCAACGGAGACCCAGTGTAGCCATACATAAATTTAAAAACACCCGAATTGCAAAACTATCTACTAAGTCATCTCTAATAACTATCTCTTTTATATACGTAAATACATTTGTCACTCTTTTCCCTAAACTCAAAATCACAGCTTCAGTGGAGAGTCCAGCCTGATTGGTCCAGCATTTGGTCACTGCTAGAGTACAATGTCAGAGAAGGCAACGGCACCCTACTCCAGGACTCTTGCCTGGAAAATCCCATGGACGGAGGAGCCTGGTAGGCTGCAGTCCATGGGGTCACAAAGAGTCGGACATGACTGAGCGACTTCACTTTTATTTTTCACTTTCATGCATTAGAGAAGGCAATGACAATCCACTCCAGTGTTCTTGCTTGGAGAATCCCAGGGACGGGGGAGCCTGGTGGGCTGCCATCTCTGAGGTCGCACAGAGTCGGACACAACTGAAGCAACTCAGCAGCAGCAGCAGCAAGAGGACAATGTGATGGGAGCATGCAGACTGACACGTTTTAGAATGACCCAACTCCTTGCTCTTTTCCGCCATATAGAGAAGAAACTATGGCATTTGTTTTGCGATAAGAACAGACTTCAGAGAGGTCATTCCAGCATTTCATATTCAATAGAAACAAAAGCATATTTAATCAAGCACTTTAACTTCATTAACTGAAGTGTAAGTTCCAACTCCAGAGTTTTTAACTTGAACTTATCAAGATGCTTTTGAAGAATTACTTGATGCTTATGGACTTTGTCACTTACAAAATAACTCCCCCGAAGTTCTGTTTGGCCAGCAGCAGATAGAATGCACCCAAAAAGAGAAAGCTTTACTTCTAAAATTGTAAACCACAAAAGAGTTCGGATCAGACTTGTTTCACTGTGCCCCTGTACAAAACTTTTTGATGGTGGAAGGGTCCCCATTCACTGGGGCACAGAAGGTATCTTTTTCGAGATGGCTTCAGAGGATGCTAACACTTGGTCACATAGGAGGACTCAGCTGAATAAAGGGTCTGGATTACCAAGGCACAGGCCACAACCTTACCAGGGCCAGGCCCTAAAACAACCCAAACCCAAATGGTGAAGTGCCCACAAATAAAGGCATATATGCTCTGCTGGCATATGATTCCTCAGGTTTGGACTTATATCATGGTCCTACTTGGCTGACATCACTATCTTCAGTATTTAACAGTTCTTTATTTTTTTTTTCATTTTTATTTTATTTATTATTTTTTTGTATTTATTTATTTTTTTACACGAACTCCCAAACATGAACCCCCCTAACAGTTCTTTAAAGAACATATTTATTTATTTATTTGGTTGCCTTGGGTCTTTGTTGTGGCATGCAGGATCTTTTGTTACACAGCACAGACTCTCTAGCTGTAGCATGTAGGCTCCAGAGTACTCAGGCTCAGAAGTTATGACACATAGGTTTAGTTGCTGCACAGCATGTGGGATCTGAGTTTCCTACCCAACCAGGGGTGGAACCTGCATCCCCTGAATTGCAAGGAGGATTCTTAACCACTGGACTACCAATGGCTAAGATGGACCACCACCTATCGTCAGTATTAACAAACAGACATCTTCCATAACCTAGCAACATATCCATGTGCTAAGACTGGAAGGAAATACAAGTACCAAGAGCATCCATGGAGGTTGCCTCCCTGTCTCCTGGTTGCCTTTCTGGAAAGGATGGCTCCCAGGACCAGCACACAAACTGTGACTCCAAAGTCCTCTATACCTTGGAACACAGTGGGGTGGTATCTGGACTCACTACTGTGCATGTTAAATTACTTCAGTTGTGT
This sequence comes from Oreotragus oreotragus, assembly GCA_006410675.1. Taxonomy (NCBI): domain Eukaryota; kingdom Metazoa; phylum Chordata; class Mammalia; order Artiodactyla; family Bovidae; genus Oreotragus; species Oreotragus oreotragus. The sequence goes on from SJYX01019952.1 coordinate 25,950, forward strand.
CCGACTCTTTGCGACCCTGTGGACTGTAGCCCACCAGGCTCCTCTGTCCATGAGATTCTGCAGGCAAGAATACTGGAGTGGGTTGTCATGCCCTCCTCCAGGGGATCTTCCCAACCCAGGGACTGAACCTGCATCTCTTATATCTCCTGCACTTTCATGTGGATACTTTACCACTAGCACTACCTGGGAACCTCAGGCTCACTACTAGGTAACCCATAATTTTTCTGAGCCTCAGTTTCCTTATCTATAAAACAGGCATAATAACAGCTTCTGGAGAGGGTTCTTTTGAGGAACTGAGCAGAAGAAATGTGGGAAGGTACATCATAAATTGGGCGTCCCAGTGGTAACGAATCTGCCTGCCAATGCAGGAGACGCAGGAGACATGGGTTCAATCCCTGAGTCAGGAAGAGCCCCTGGTGGATGAAATGGCAACCCAGTCCCAGGTTCTTGCCTGGAGAATCCCACGGACAGAGGACCCTGGTGAGCTACAGTCCGTGGGGTCAAAAGAGAAATGGGCATGACTGAGTGAGTGAGCACACAGGCAGCACGCATGCACATCATGAATTATGAAGCACTACTGAGAGGCAACTTGTCATGATTATTTATAAGGGCCCAAGGGTTGTCCCAGGATGTCTTTTCTGCATCTCAATTCTCCCATCTCTTCTTTGGGACACCTCATCTCCCCCTAAATGCCTTTCTTTCTTGAGATACAGCCTCCCCTGCTGGTCTCTAAATTGGCGCATCTTCTTACCACTCCCCCTGAGATTTTCAGTTCCTTTAATCCAATGAAATAAGAAGTTCAGGCCATCATCTTCAAAGAATAAGAATAAAATTTGGGGACCAAAATTATACCCATTGGGATTGCTTCTGTGGAAATACTTTGGAATTCCTTTTCATGCCCTATTAAATAATTTAAATGTTTCTTTTCTGCATTCAATGTTAGTTATTTAAACTCTAGTCCTAAGCTCCATTAGCAACCTTATTAGCACAAAACTTTCTTTGCCCGTTGGATTAGTTTTATAAATTTCTGCATAGAAGTCATGCACACAGGCACATGGCTGTGGCTATTGTCCTACACTCATAGGAAACAGGGTAAATTTAAGCTGACCAAATTAATCTCACTCCACCTAATAGCTTCTTGGTGTAATTAATGCTTTCCATTTATATTAAGAGCTGTTAACACATCAAACTCATTTTTGTGGACTCTAGCAGATGTAAGTGGTACCCTACCTTGAGATTCCATCCTTGAGTGGAACTGAGGATGGATACTCAACGTTACCAAGTTGGTATTTCATAATTAGGTGTAAGAACACAGTCATAAAATGTTAGGATGGAGAGAGATTTGGAGTCCTCACATAGATAAAGCTAAAAGATCCCAGTGATAAGCTTGAGAATTTCAACCATTTCCTTCTGCCTCTGCCGCAACTGCTCCCTCTGTGATGGACCTGGGGAGGAAGAAGCTGCTTCTGAAAACCAAAAGGCACAATGAGTATCAGGAAAGAAGAGGAAATAAAGGAGATCTTGTGAGGTCCAGTCTCAGGAGCTGCTTTGAAGGGGGCACTTGGCTGCTCATGTCCTCTTCCCTGTCCACAGAGAAGAATAACCACACACAACAGGGACTGTCTCTGAGGCCAGGCATAGGCTGGATGGTCTGGGGGCTGCTGTCCTGGGATCTGAGGGCACAGGACACAGCAGGCCATTGTCAGAGGCAAGAGCAGGGCTGAATCTGCTCACACCAGGCCAGGAAAGTAATGGCCAAGCAAAACAGGTGGCTCACTGACAGTGATCAACACAGAGCTTGTGCAGCCAGAATAGTCTCTCCAAGGCAGCTCTGGGATGCACAGAATCCCCAAAAGCCAGGCCCGCTCCTGGGAGAAAGAGGCCCAGGCTTTGTTCTTCTACCTGAGAGAAGCTTCCTCTCTCCCTGCTGGGACCCTCACAAAGCCATGAAGGCATCTCATTTGCAGGCATTAGCATCATTGTGGAAGTGATCCCATAAATGCTCATTCCAAGTAACATTAGTTTCCGAGTCTCTGCCCCACTCTTTCCAATTCTATGCATTTTCTCTGAGGCTGTCTTCATGGGAGGAGATGATGTCCTTTGGAAGAAAGACCACCTCAAAGAAGCAGAGGAGAAATCGCAGCTGGTGTATGAGTCCTTGCTAGACCCAAAGCGAAGTGTGGACCAACCAGGCCATTCTACTCACGCCTTCCTGTGCACTCTCTGTCTAAGCAGGGACTCTGAATTGTCAGAGGCAAGAGCAGGGCTGAATCTGCTCACACCAGGCCAGGAAAGTAATGGCCAAGCAAAACATGTGGCTCACTGACAGTGATCAACACAGAGCTTGCGCAGCCAGAACAGTCTCTCCAAGGCACTCTGGGATGCACAGAATCCCCTAAATCCAGGCCCGCTCCTGGGAGAAAGAGGCCCAGGCTTTGTTCTTCTACCTGAGAGAAGCCTCCTCTCCCCCTGCTGGGACCCTCGCAAAGCCACGAAGGCATCTCATTTGCAGGCATTAGCGTCATTGCGGAAGTGATCCCATAAATGCTCTTCATTTCAAGTAACATTAGTTTCTGAGTCTCTGCATATTTCTGCCCCACTCTTTCCAATTCTATGCATTTTATCTGAGGCTGTCTGCATGGGAGGAGATGATGTCCATTGGAAGAAAGAGCACCTCAAAGAAGCAGAGAAGAAATCGCAGCTGGTGTATGAGTCCTTGCTAGACCCAAAGTGAAGTGTGGACCAACCAGGCCATTCTACTCACGCCTTCCTGTGCACTCTCTGTCTAAGCAGGGACTCTGTGGGGACATGGAGCATCAGGGGCAGGGACTGAAGGAAGGTGAGGCATTGGGAGCATGTGGAGCATGGGTGGGGTGCTGGTGCAGAAACAGGGGCTCAAGCACCTTGGCAGGCATGCACCGGGTTGAGCGAGGAACAGCCTGGAAAGTGGCTCACAAATCAGAGCAAGCCCCTCCATCCACTTGGGAACCATCAGACAGAGAGCCCCAGAGAGCCTGGGGGAGGACGGGCGAGCTGAGCCATGTGTCTGTGGGGATGAGGCTACAGAGCCGGGCCGACTTAGAGTGAGGGAGCCTATGGCCGGGCACAGGAGGACTAGGTGTATCAGTGTACAGTCCTTTCAACAGGAATAGAGACACAGACATAGAGAACAGATCGGTAGACCCAGTGGGAGAAGGACAGGGTGTGGCGGGATGAGAGCGTCACAGCCGCACAGATACACTTGCGTGGGGCAAGGAAATCACCAGTGGGAAAGTGCTGCATGACGCAGGGAGCTCCGCTCGGGGCTCTGGGACAACCCAGAGCAGGGAAATGGGGGCAGAGTTTGGGAGGGATGCTCAAGAGGGAGGAGATGCATGTACACTTTTGGCTGATTCATTGCAGCCCAGGGTAGAGTCAGAATTCAGAGCCAAGTTCCAGAAGTAGCCACCTAGTGTCAGATGCCAGACTTCTCTGGAAGACGGGGTGAGACCCGCGCCCCACCAAGTCGTTCACGCGTGTGGAGGAAACCAACACAACTCAAAAGCAATTATACTCTGTGTTTTTAAAAAATAAGCACATTTTTTAAACAAAGAAAGAGGACTGGGGCCTGGGGCTTGGCAACAGGGTATGACGGGCCCTGGCTGCCCCCTCCCAGATGCTATTATCGTGAAGCTTCCATTGTACCCGTTTCTGGGGGCCCTGGGGGCCCTTCAGGAGTGTCCTGGGCTGCAAAGAGCCATGTGGCCCCAAATTCCAGCTTCACTGAGCTAGCTCATATCCGTAAGTGGTCCATGGGAGAGTAAGGACAGTGCAGGTCTGAGGCCCAGATCCAAGGCTGTCCTGGGGTCCACACAGCAGGCGGACTTTGCCCTCTGCCCACTCTGCTTCCCAGCCCCGCCCCTACCTACTAAGCATCACGTCAGTGCTGGCTTCGTGGAGAGCCCAATCTGCACCATTGGTGGGGAGGGATGTGCGTGTTAGAGAGGGTTCCCTGAGCAACGAGCATCCCGCTGAGCACTTCGGGTACCCTGACTGCCCAGGCGCTCTCCTCAACGGCCTCGTGAATGAGCAGCAGCTGTAGGTACTGCTACAAAGTAGGAAGCAGCCACTGGGGGCAGGTGGTCAGCTTGCTCTGCCCAGACACACGGCAAGGGTCAGAGTGTGGGCAGGGGGCTCCACAGGTGTTACCTGGGGACAGCTGGCTGCGTCTAGTGAGCGACTTCATGGGGTGCAGGTATCACCCGGTCTTCTGGAGGTGTCTGGCATCTGACACCAGCTTGCTACGTCTGGAACCCTGGCTCTGAATTCTGAGTTTCCCCTTGACCAGCTGGGCAACCTTGGGCCAATTACTAAGCCTTTCAGAGCCTTGTTTTTTTTTCTGCTGATAAAACAAGGCTTAGATGAACTTTGGGCTTCCCTTGTGGCTCAGCCTGTAAAGAATCCACTTGCAATGTGGGAGACCTGGGTTTGACCCCTGGGTTGGGAAGATCCCCTGGTGAAGGGAAAGATTACCCACTCCAGTATTCTAGCCTGGAGAATTCCATGGACTCTATACAGCCCATGAGGTCACAAAGATTCGGGCACGACTGAGTGACTTCTCACCTTCACTAGATGAACTCTACCAGGTTTTCTAAGGACTAAGCTTTAAAACCGCATTGAAATATGAACAATGAATAGACGGCAGCCCTCCTGCTCTCCAGTTCCCAGCCCTCCTACCTCTCCCCAGTGTGTGCTGCTTGGCTGGGTGAAGCCTGCAGGTCCCAGGATCCTTGTCTGCAGCCAGACAAGGCTAGCTGTCCCTGGGAGCCCCAGCACCTGCCATCCTGTCATGTTCTGTTTTCCTCCGAGAAGAGCACACCCCGACCTCGACTCTGCCTGCTCCCAGAGGACAGAGAAAGGATTCCCAGGCAGACTCACCTGGCTTCCACCAGCCCCCTCCCCGCATGCTCAGTGGGCCACCCCACCTCCCACAGCGGTGAGACAAAAGGTGCTGTTCCCACAGCTGCCAGAGATGTCCCTCCACCTCCTTCTCACCCAGGCCTGATGACAGGCCACCCTGTGGCCCTGTCTTGTCTCATGTCCTGAAAGTTAATGCACCTTGAAGGAAAGGTGACTTCCTCCCCAGAGTGCGGTGGGGAGACCAGATGTGGGGAAGCAGACATCCTCCCGCCTCCTCCTCCAGGACTGATGCTCTGTTTAGAGCTGACCAAACTCTCCCAAGAGAGGACCAGAGATGAGCCACCCACCCGCCCTGGCCCCCAGTATATCAGCCCCAGGAATGAGGCTGCGTCTGTTTGCGGTCTCTCCAGACTGCATCCTCCATACCAGGACAGTGTGGAAAGGAAACGGAGGTGAGTAAAAAGGCTGGAGGGGTGCACTTCTTTTCCTAGACTCCTGTACCCATCTCTCCAGGGCAAAGAAGAACAATGCTAGAAAGACCCCAGGTCTTCTCAACAGAAAATCCAGAATTGTAAAATCCTCAGCACGGCCCTGTGCAGTGCAGAGAGCACCACTTCCCTGAAGGCTGGGCAAGAAATAGGATCAGGTTAACTGGGCCCTGCTGGGGGCCTGGTGTCCTCCAGGGCGCCAGACACGTGCAATTCCACTGGATTCTCTCAGAGTCTCCCCAGGGCAGATAACAGAGCCTCCATTTTCCAGAGGAGGGAAGCGAGGCTCTGAGATGGGACTGGCTCATTCAAGGTCACATAGCCAGTGACCTGTTGGGTGATGTCAGATCCTTACACAGCTGCCCTCTCTGCCATGTCCCACCTCTGCCTGCACAGAGCTCTGCAGCCCCCAGAGGACTTGGTGCAGCCAATGAACAAATCACCTTGATCACATCCTGGCTGCATGCCCCTTTTTAGGAGGAGAAAAGTGAGGCTCCGAAAACTCAGAGACATCCTGACATCACACAGGGACAGCCTGGCTCTGACAGGCTGTGCTAAGGGAAGGCTGCTGTGTGTGTGTTCTGCGTGGTCCTGGATTCACTCCCACCCCTGCCCGCCAGCCCTGGGCACCTGGTCTTTGCAGCATGAAGAGTGACCAAGTGGAAGCCTGCAGGGGTAGAGAGGGGTGAGCCCTCCCCTACCTTTCCTGCAGCCAGTGGTTATCCTTAGTCACCACTAATCTTCATGGAGGCTTTATGGAGAGAGCGCCCCAGGCATCGTCTAAGCGCATCGTCTGCATCTTCATGGTACATCCCTCACAAACCCTTTAATGTAGATATTATGATTCCCCACTTTGCACAGAGGGGATCTGGAACCTAGAGGGGCTAACTCAGAGATCAGGTTCCTCAGCTCATTAGTAGCAAGTCAGGGATTCTGCTCCAGTCTGACCCGGAGCCAACGGTCTTAATCGCACCCTAGCCCTTAATCTGTCCAGCTCTTCTCATCTCCCTTTTCCCTCCCCCTCCTCTCCTGACTCTCCCTCCTTCTCCTCTTCCTTCCTTTCCTCATCCTTCTCTCCCTTTTGTTCCAAAAAGAATGCATTATGTGTAAGGACAATCATGAACCCTAGTGAGAGCTCCAGCTCTGCCATCTTTTTGTGTGTGTGTACCACCAACTGTACCCTGAATGAATCTTTCTTTACTATAAGTATGAAAAAAGCTAAAGGTATGGAGCTGTTTGCTGTGGGTTTATTGTAAATCAATGATCAGAAATAACTTTTGTACTATTGGGGTGCTGAGTCCATGGTGGTTTTAACATGATGAAGTAATCTGCAGTGCTTAAAAGTAATCGCTGGGATATGTCAATGGTGGTTTTGTTGAGGTTGTGAATGTCTCAGACTTTTTTCTTCACTTGAATTGTGTCCTCTAAATTTCTCACAACAATCATTTATTCATTTTGTAATCAGGAAAAATTGCAATAAGAAGCTTAGGTGGAAACATGGGGAAAAAGTGTTTACGAAGGTTTCTCTGGTTATGCAGTGGTATAGAATCTACCTGCCAATGCGGGAGACAGAGGCTCGATCTCTGGGTAGGGAAGATCTCCTGGGAAAGGAATGGCTACTCACTCTAGTGTTCTTGCCTGGAGAATTTCATGGACAGAAGAGATTGGCAGGTTACAGTCCATGCCGTCACAACGAGTTGGACATGACTGAACATCTAACACTTTCCAAGTGGCCCAGTAGTAAAGACTCTTCCTGCCGATGCAGGAGACATGTGTTTGATCCCTGGTTCGGGAAGATCCCACATGCTGTGGAGCAACTAAGCCCATGAGCCACAGCTACTGAGCCTGTTCTCTGGAGCCCAGACGCGGTAACTACTGAAGCCTGCATGCCTTCCAGGCCAGGCTCTGCAATTAGAGAAGCCACTCCAATGGAAAGCCCGTGCACTGCAAGGGAGAGTAAACCTTGCTCTCCACACAGAGAAAAGTCCGCCCAGCAATGAAAGAAAGAAAGAAAATTATTTTAAACGATATTTATGAAAGACTGTTTCTTGGAGATGAAGCAGGATGGTATGAGCTTCTGGCCAGACTGGCAGGGGAACCAAGTTGGAGCTGCCCAAGAGCTGGATGGAGAAAAAACTAGCAGAAGTGGAGGCTGGGATGAGCTCACATCCTAGCTTCCAGCTTAGGGAGCTGATGAAGAAGTTGTTGCTTCCAGAATATTCCATCTGATGTCACCACACCCAAGGTGGGTGGGTCTTCCAGCGTCACCAGTGAGGGGCACTCTTAGGCCGAGGGTGGAGAGGCCACTGCGTGTTTTCTGGCAAATGCTAACCAAGAACAACCTGGCTACTAGAGTTTGTTGACTAAAAGTATTTTTTGCATGAAATGTTTTTCTTGAGCAAATGTCCTGCTGCATGGCTTGCAAGAAGGGTCTGTCTTAAGAGCAGTCATCTAGCAGCATTGTTAGGGAAAGCAGAGATGAGTGTGAATCCCACCATCTCCTGTTTATCTCCCAGCCACTCCCAGGTAAATGGGGCAAGGAAGACTTCACAACCCTGACCCTCGCCATCCTTCAGCTCCTTGGTTCTGCTCAGCTTTCTGTACTCACTCACCTTGAGGGCCCTCCCTGGAGGAAACCTTCTGGACTCTGAACCTCAGATCTCCCGTGGCTGCCCAGGCCTCCCTGTGCAACCCTTGGCAGGTATCTTGTCACACAGCATTGGCAAGTCAGCTTACCGGCCCCCTGCCCAGTCCCTGGAGGCCATAGCCCCTCACGGGAACCCAGAACAGGGCTTGGCTCAGAGTGGCTGCCAACCAAGCAAATGAATGAAGAAATGAATGAATGAACAAGTGTACCTTTTTCTCTGCAAGATATTTTAGGATGAGAACACGATTACCTAATCCCACAGAAGAATCCTATTCTGAAATATTTGAGGAAGTACGTAGGATGCACTTGAGCTAAGATTGCTATTTTATTTTGCTCCCTTTAATAAGCCTTTGAGTGCCCTGTAGGAGAATCCTTTTCCTGGTTCCCTTGCTATGATCCCGGGTCTGAGATCCCTGTGCATTTTGGTGGCATGAGTAAATGAACCAGTGAATGTCACTTCTCTGGTTCCTTCCTGTGAAAAACTTGCAGTTCTAAGGGCCTTCAAAGGAAAGCATCGCAAGAGAATGGCAACTTTCAACAAACTGTGAATAGCTTTGGGGAAAAAAAATAGCCATCAAGGTACGTGTAAGTGCTCCCAGCATTAGGGGACATGTTGAAATTAGTGCTGACCTGAAACAAAAGATTTTATTATGGATCTCAAAGTCATAAATCAACCAGGGGTGAGCTAACACTCTGGAAATGGAAATCAACCCCTGCAGGCACAAGAGAGCAACTCCAGGTGTCTGAGAAATAACTTTGCATCTTCAGGAAACTTGTCCACAATGTGGGAATTTCATTTGATAAAAACCTCTCATTTAGAGTTCAGCCTCCTGTGTGAAGTGATGGTCTAATGCCTGCTGAGGCCGTGAGACCTGGCACAGATTACTTAAACCCCTGAGATTCAGTTTCCACATTCATAAAAGGAGAAGAGTGGGAATAGCAATGTCTGCCATCTAGGGGTATAAAAGTGTTTGTGTTTAGCCGCTCAGTCATGTCTGACTCTTTGTGACCCCATGGACTCCTCTGTCCGTGGAATTCTGCAGGCAAGAATACTGAAGCAGGTAACCATTTCCTTCTCTAAAGGATCTTCCTGACCCACCCAGGGATGGGGGAGCCTGGTGGGCTGCCGTCTATGGGGTCGCACAGAGTCGGACATGACTGAAGCAATTCAGCAGCAGCAGCAGCCAGTCTTTGTCTCTCGTAAATACCTCCAGGGAATAATCTTGGCAAGGACAAAGAGAGGTAAAACCTTCGTGGAGACTTGCTGCTCTTTATGGTGCCTGCACCCGTTTACATTCCCGTCGAGAGCGCAGGAGTGTCCCTTTTGCCGCCACGCTCTGCAGCATGGATTCTCTGCAGGTGGTGTTTTAGATGGGGGCTGTTCTGACCTGTGTGAGACGGTTCTCATGGTAGTTTTGTTTTGCCTGGGCTTAGTTGTTAGTGAGCAGGAGTACCTTTCCTGGTGCTTTTTGAACTTATACAGTGTGAGTATCGTTTGCCTTTTAAAATTATCTTCTTGAAAGGTGGCCCTGTTTGAATTCCTTTCCAATGTTTTACCCCAAGACATGACTGGAGGGCAAGTGTCATTTACAGCACCCTCCCCGACCAACCCGGCTTGTGAATATTCTGGCAAGCGATCCTAAGGAAACAGCTTTACTTCCTGTACAACTCGGGTCCTCAGTCTTACGGAAAACTCTGCTCCTGGATCATCAACTAAGGGGAATGTGCCAGAAGAAACTCCCAAGGCTTGTGTCTCTTTTCTCTTCCCCCTTACCCTTTATCCCCAGGACACGCCAATTTTTGGAACACCACTCTGCCGAGGGTGCTATCATCTGTCAGTGGGGCAGCCCTAAGAACAGAAGCTGGAGTTGGGAAATAGGGGATATATGGTGCCCAGGGGACCGTGCAAAGCTTTTCCAGCCCAGAGGCTCCACCATTTTGGGGGTGAAGTGGGCGTGGTTTCTCTGCAGCTGAGCCCACCTGGATCTGGAGATTGGGTGCTAATGCAGATAGCAAGAGGCCCTCTAGTCCATCGTAGGGAGCACTTTTCCTGCTTCCAGCTCCACCTTCCCCGAGAGCCTTCAGTCTTGAGACTGAAGCCTGCTCAGGCTCTAGGGATGTGACACCAGGCCAGGTCACTGTGGCATGAGAGCGAGAGTCACCATTCTTTATTTCTTTCCCTTTTTTTGTGTTTTTATTCCCTAATTTGAATTGGAGTATATAGTTGAATGACAAGGTTGTGGGTTGTTTTTTTTTTTTCTTCCATTTTGTATCTACAGCAATTACATTCACTTACACATAGATGTACATATGTTCTTTTCCATGTTCTTCTCCAGTGCAGGATATTACAGAGTGTTGAGTAGGATTCCTGTGTTACGCAGTGGTTCCTGGTGGCTTCTTTTTATAGTACCCTCCCTATGTTAGACTGAAACAGCTGTGTTCTCCCTGACCCACACTGTTCTTTTCTCAATCTGTGAGACTGTTTCTCTTTAGTAAAGAAGTTCATTTGTATCCATTTTTAGATTTCAGCTAGAAGTAATATCATGTGGTACTATCTTTCCCTGTGTCCCTCACTTCCTTGGTATGATCATCTCTACTGTTTTCTCTAAGGCTGGATATAGCATTATGCTCTGCTTCTTTATGGCTGAGTGATGTTGCTTCGCGTCTGTGTACGCCCATCTTCCTTATCCATTCATCTGTGCTTCTACACTTAGGTTGCTCTGTGTCTTTGCTATGATACCTAGTGCCGCCATGATCACAGGGGAACTGCTGTCTTTCAAAATTTTGACTTTCTCTGGATGGATGCCCAGGCATGGGATTGCTGTGTCCTCATATAATTTTATGTTTATATTTTTAAAGAACCTCCATGGTGGTCTCCCTAGTTCATGTACCATTTCACTCTCCCAACAAAGAGTGTAGGAAGGGTCCCTTCCCTTCACACCCTCTCTAAACTTTTTTTTGGAGATGTTTAGAGATGGCCAGTCTCATCAATGTAAGGTGGTACTCACTGGACTTCTGAATGGCCTGTCTCTAGTAATTAGCAATGCTGAGCATCTTTTCATGTGCCTAATGACAATCTGTATGCCTTCCTGGAAGAAATATCCATTTTGATCTTTGGCCCATTGATTTGTTGGGCTGTTTGTCTTTTTGATATTAAGCTACACGGACTGTTTCTATGTTTTGGACACAAATTCCTTGTGAGTATCTTCATTTGCAAATATGTTTTCCCATTGTGAGGGTTGTCTTTCTCTTTTGTTTAAGGTTTCCTTCGCTGTGCAAATGCTTTTAAGATTAATTTGGCCCTGTTTTCTAACTTTTCATTATTCTGAGAGGTAGATCCCAAAAGCACTTGATGGAATTGATGTCACAGCATGTCCCACCTATAGTTTCCTCAATAATTTCATAGTATCCGTCCTTACATTCAGATCTTTGTCTTATTTGAAGTTTATTTTTGTATACGGTTTGAGGAATGTTCTAACTTCATTCTCATTTTCATTACTCAAGGAACCACCACACTGTCTCCGTATTGGCTTTCACCTATTTTCATTTCCAGCAATGGAGGAGGAAGCTTCCCTTTTCTCCACAGCATCTGGTGGATTTCACCTTTGTATTTGTTGCTGTTGTTGAGTCAGTCAGTCACGTCCAACTCTCTGTGACCCCATGGACTGCAGCAAGCCAGGTTTTCCTGTCTTTCACTGTTTCCCTGAGTTTGCGCAAACCCATGTCCATGAAGTCGGAAATGCCTTCCAACCGTTTCATCCTCTGTCATTCCCTTCTCCTTTTGCCCTCAATCTTTCCCAGCATCAGGGTCTTATCCAATGAGTCAGTTCTTCTCATCAGGTGGCCAAAGTCCTGGAGTTTCAGCTTGAGTCCTTCCAGTGAATATTCAGTGCTGATTTGCTTTCGAATTGACTAGTTTGATCTCCTTACAGTTCAAGGGATTCTCAAGAGTCTTCTCCAACATCACAATCTGAAAGCATCAGTTTTTGGCCTTCAGCCTTCCTTATGGTCCAATTCTCACATCTATACATGACTAATGGAAAAACCATAGCTTTGACTAATTTCACCTTTGTATTTGTTGCTGTTGTTGAGTCAGTCAGTCACGTCCAACTCTTTGTGACCCCATGGACTGCAGCAAGCCAGGCTTTCCTGTCTTTCACTGTTTCCCTGAATTTGCGCAAACTCATGTCCATTGAGTCGGAAATGCCATCCAACCGTTTCATCCTCTGTCACTCCCTTCTCCTTTTGCCCTCAATCTTTTCCAGCATCAGGGTCTTATCCAATGAGTCAGTTCTTCTCATCAGGTGGCCAAAG
>SJYX01019954.1:8489-27506 GCA_006410675.1 Oreotragus oreotragus
TATTCAGATTGATTTCCTTTAGGATTGACTGATTTGATCTCCTTTCAGTCCAAGGGACCCTCAAGAGTCTTGCCCAGCACCATACTTCAGAAGCATCAGTTCTTTGGTGCTTAGCCTTCTTTATGGTCCAATTCTTACATCTGTACATGAATACTGGTAAACCATAGTTTTGACTATATTGACCTTTGTTGGCAAAGTGATGTCTCTGCTTTTTAATATGCTGTCTAGTTTTGTCATAACTTTCCTCCTAAGCAGCAAGCATCCTTTAATTTCCTGAGTAGTCACTGTCCACAGTTATTTTGGCACCCCCAAAATAAAATGTTACTGCTTCCACTTTTTCCCCTTTCTATTTGCTATGAAGTTATGGAACCAGATGCTATGATCTTAGTTTTCTGAATGTTTAGTTTTAAGCCAGCTTTTTCACTCTCCTCTTTCACCCTCATCAAGAGGTTCTTTAGTTCCTCTTTGATTTCTTCCATTAGAGTGGTATTATCTGCATATCTGAGGTTGTTGATATTTCTCTTTTGATTTCAGCCTGTGATTCATCCAGCCTGGCATTTTCCAAGATGTACTCTGCATATAAGTTAAGTAAGCAGGGTGACAATGTACAGCGTTGTCATACTTTTTTCCCAATTTGGGACCAGTCCATTGTTCCATGTCCTGGTTCTAACTGTTGCTTCTTGACCTGCATACAGGTTTCTCAGGATACAGTTAAGGTGGTCAGATATTCCCATCTCTTTAAGAATTTTCTATAGTTTGTTGTGAGTCACAGAATTAAAGGCTTTAGCGTAGTGAATGAAGCAGGAAGTAGATGTTTTTCTGGAATTCCCTTACTTTCTCTATGATCCAACGAATATTGGCAATTTGATCTCTGGTTCCTCTGCTTAGGGCTTCCTAGTGGCATTAGTGGTAAAGAATCTACCTGTTAATGCAAGAGACCATGCAGGTTCGACCCCTGGGTCAGAAAGATCCCCTGAAGTAGGAAATGGCAACCTGCTCCAGTATTCTTGCCTGGAAAAATTCCATGGACAGAGGACCCTGGTGGGCTACCTTCCATGGGGTTGCAAAGAGTTGGAAATGACTGAAGCGCTGTGCCTTTCCTCAAGGAGCCTATATTCTAGTGGGATTTCCTCTTCAATTTATTGTCTCAAACACCAACTCAACAAACTTCATTTCTTTTCAAAGTATGATTTAAGAACATTTGATATGTAAGGGCACTTCTCCTCCCACAGTTTAGGAATTGGATAACAGTATCTGAACACACACACAGTACCAGGGCATGCACACAATGTGTTTGTGGTTGGCGGCAAGTATTAGAAAACAACGCTTGCCAAGTTGAGCAGCAGAGGGAAGGGCTTGGGATGGCTCACAGAGCAGCAGGTGCTTTGGAGAACCAGGATGGGAAGATGCNACAGTTTAGGAATTGGATAACAGTATCTGAACACACACACAGTACCAGGGCATGCACACAACGTGTTTGTGGTTGGCGGCAAGTATTAGAAAACAACGCTTGCCAAGTTGAGCAGCAGAGGGAAGGGCTTGGGATGGCTCACAGAGCAGCAGGTGCTTTGGAGAACCAGGATGGGAAGATGACCAGGAAGCCAAAAGGTAGTCAGTTGAGAGTCCATCTAGGGAGGGTTTGTTTAGATGCCAGGACTGGGAATTTTCTGCCCTTTGACATGTTATTCTTTCTGAAGTGAAAATTCTGGTCAGCGATATTCAGTTAGATGAGTCAAATTCTAGTAATATTGGCTGTATTAGAGCAAAGGAGAAAAAGGAGGGAAAGTTATTCAATTTTGCTTTGTTGGGAGGAATTTTCCTTTATTCTTAATGGGTTCTTTTGGCTGGTCTAATAATCAAATTGACATGAGACAGATTAACAGGAGAAAAACAAATTTAATTTTGTATGTACAGAAACCTCCAAATATATGAAGGGTTCAAAGACAGGGTAAAAAGAAGTAGATACGCTATCCTGAGCTAAGAAATGAGAAAAGGATTGAGGCTTCAACTGGAAGGAGGGTAATTTTTGCTCCCTGATTCTGCGAAAGATTGAAGGCAGGAGGAGAAGGAGACAACAGAAGATGAGATGGTTGAATGGCATCACTGACTCAATGCACATGAGTTTGAATAAACTCCAGTGGTTGGTGATGGACAGGGAAGCCTGGCGTGCTGCTGTTGATGTTGTCGCAAAGAGTCAGACACAACTGAGCGACTGAACTGAATTGAACTGCCATGCAGATGGGTCACTCACATAAAATTAATCTCTGGCAATAATTTCCATTCTGGGAAAGACTCCCACCCCCCCAATTAAAACTCTTTAGATAGGGAGGAACAGAAGTCTTTCTTGAGCCCACAGGGTCTGGATTGCTTTTAGCTTAAAATAATCTACTTGCCAAGGTGGTACATTTTATGGAGGCTCATTCTGAACCCCTTCACTTTCCGGAGTGGGAGACATCACTGCTTTGAGACTGTTTTGATGTTTCTGTTGAACGGTGCTTACTTTTGCACACACTGTTCTGTGCTTTGCACATTATTTCATTTATTCTCACTACAACTTGATTTGGCAGATATTATTCCTCCCATCTGTACAACAAAGGAACTGGGCACACGAAGTTCATTTATTTGCCCCAAATCACACAGTAAACCATAGAGGTAGAATCTGAATATATGCCTTTTTCCACGTTCCTCAGTCTTGCAAAGACAAGTGTTCAGAGACTTAGTATGAAAAAGAAAGAAAGAGAAAATGACAGATCAGCAATCAACAAATGTCTCTTTTGTTTGATGATAAAGTATATGCTTTCTATTTTTTATTTATTTTGTATATTGTGATTCCATGTAACTTTTTAAGCTTGCAATGTTTATACAATGTTATATTTTACAGAAGATTTGAAAAGATAGTACAAACAAAGAGTTCCCATGTATAGTCTTAGCCTCTCTAAGGTTAACACATCAGATAACGATGGCACAATGAGATAAGCAAAGAAATTAGCACTGACACATCATTATTAACAAACTACAGACTTTGGGGCAGGCGAGGGATAATTTAGGAGTTTGGGATTAATATATATACACTATTATATACAATATAGATAAATGATAATTATTAATATACAGGACAGGGATCTATACTCAATATTTTGTAATAACCTATAATGGAAAAGAATCTATATAGCTAAATCATTTTGCTGTACACCTGAAACTAACACAGTATTATAAATTAACTATATTTCAATTTTAAAAAATTTAAAAAAAGAAGTGCAGACTTTAATTCTGTTTTCTTAGCCTTTCTACTAACGTTGCTTCTCTGCTCCAAAAGCCAATCCTAGGACCCTACATGGCGTTTACTTACCATATCTCTTTAATCACTTTCCATCTGCCCCAATGCCTTTGTCTTTTATTTTATTTATTTATTTTTTCTTTAGGTCCTTATGACTTTGGTACTTTAAGTACTTTCAAAATACTACAAAGTATTGGAGTATTGTTTTGGATCTTGTGAGATCATTCCTACAAGTAACTTGAAGTTATCCATTTAAAGAAAGAATGCCCTTTTTAGTACATTCATTCAGGGAGTTTGTAATATCAGTGTGTTCATTCCTACTAGTGATGTTCAATATTGCTCAGTTAAGGTGACATGAATTTGAGCAAACTCTGGGGGATAGTGAAGGACAGGGAAGCCTGGCGTGCTGTAGTCTGTGGGGTTGCAAAGAGACATGACTTAGAGGCTGAACAGTGACAACAAGGTGACTATATTTATCTTTTTAATCATAAGTTTCTTTTCCTTTTAATAAACTGCTAAATTAACTTTTTTGTTTGAAACAGGTTGGATTAACATTTTCAATTTTAGTAAATTTTATTTATTTTTCTTATTAGGTTTTGTTACTCCACGGCACCACTAACCATATGGATTCCTGGATCAATAATGCATTCTTGCCTTTCAGTGTCTAAGTTTCTGTGATATAAAACATAATCTGTTCCTTAAGCCACATGTAACTAAATGCTCTATGTGATGTGTAATAAGCTAAGTGAAAGATGAGTAGTCTGCTCTGTTCATACTTTGGAGTGGATGCCATAGCCAAAGGTAATCTTTATTCTGAAATGAAATGTAGTACCACACTAGGGAGTTAGTGAATTATAGTCAAATCTGTCCATTTGATGAGTATCCAAGCCATTTCTTTTGCTGGTTTTGAAAGCTACATTTATTAGTAAGGCCTTCAGGCCAATTTGGCTATTAGCCTAGGTTTTATGATACTGTGTATAGCTCATTAAAACAATCCTCCATACGTAAAATTGTGCATCTGTCTTTTGATATGAGTAAAACATGTGCCAGAAGTGATATAAATTATTCTGAAAGAAAATAATTTTGTTGTCATCTGTTTATAATTTGTTTGTTTTGGTTATAATTGTAAAAGTACCCATTTAAAAACCATCATAATTTTATACTTTTATGTTTAATATCTATAATAAATTTATACATATGTATGTTTTTCTCATGTTAGAGAACCAATCTTTAAGTGCTCCTTAATTTTTTGCAATATTAGGAGTATTATTATGTGTTGTTTGTGTGTGTTTGTTTCCTCTTAAAAATAAATAGTGACATCTGCTCCAGTTCTCCAACAGATACAGAAAATTTTTGATGTTTAGTAAACCATTTCCTGCCAATTATATTTAGATGAGTGATGGTGAAGGTGTGGCTAAATGTAGAAAAAATAAAATTATATACTCGTTATAAGCCACTTTAGTATGCTATCATTCTAGCAATGCTCTTATATTTATCAACACAGGACACAGGAATGTTGGTTATTCAGCATTGCATTCTGGTATACATTGCTTTTGCAAAAAAGTTAGCATTTTTTGTTTTTAGGTAGAAAAGAATAGCTTTATTACTTTGCCAGGCAAAGGGGAGTATAGGGGCTTCTGCCCTTGAAAACTGTGTGTCCCCCCACAAAATTAGCATTTTTAAAAGTTACATTCTGCTGTGTCATCTAATAGCATAATCACTAGCTTTTATTTCAATGCTTAAGTACTTTAAAAAGTGTGTTAGTAATCTTAGTATTAAATTTAAGTTTGTCATATGATTTCTTTTAAACAATTTTATTAGTTTGTTACTACCAAGACTTAGGATCCCCAGAAAACTGGCTTTCAACCTTAACATTATTTGAGAAATCTTAAAAATTTAAAAAAAAAAAAAAAAACCAACAGTTTACTTCCCAGGATTTGCCACAGATGATATACCTATACACCATTATTTCCTTTTTGTTTTTCTTTTCAGTGAATGATGGGGAAGTGGGAAAAGCCATTTGGAAACAGGGAGCTAGACCCAAAATTAAATGTCCTTGTAGATCATTTTAGGTTTCTGGTCAGATTAAAGAGCCCTGACTCAGAGCATGCAGTAGTGGTATGCTGCAGCTGCCTTGTAACCAGCTTCAGCTGGTTCTAAGAACCAGTTGTTAAATTCTAAGGAGTTCTGTCATCCAGTTATTAAACACAGTCATTATTAAAATTGTATAAACACACAAAAAGTACTATTCATAACAAATTAAAAGTTCAAGACATCATTTCCTGGTTTCTAAAATTACTTTTTACTATTATTGTGTTGTTGGTGTTCTTGAGGTTATTTGTCTTTGAAATACTCTCTAATACTGTGGCATTGCACATCTCTGCCCAGCTCTGTATGCAGGGAGTTCGCATTGGTAGTTTGATAAGCTCACGGTTAACAATATGAGTATCTACTTTCATTGTTGTTTGCCCAGTCACGTCCCACTGTTTGCGACTCCATGGACTGCAGCACGCCAGGCCTCCCTGTCCCTAACTGTCTCCCAGAGTTTACCCAAGTTCATGTCCATTGAATTGGTGATGTACTTTCATAAATAAAATGAAATATGCTGGAAGACTATGTGATTTGAAGACCATACCCATCTCCTATTATTAGTGACTTTTTTCCCACCAGGCAAGCCCGCTATGCCCATATCTTTCTCAGGTTATTTGAGTTTGCTGTTGTATTCTTTCTACCCGGAATGCTTTTCCCTCAAATATACCCTTGTCTCTTTTTCCATCTGAATTGATATGTTGTCCCTTCAGAAAGACTTTATCTGATTATCCTATCTAAAATAGCCCACCCCTGCCTGTGAGAGACAAATTCAAAATAATTAAAAATTATTTAAACAAACAAACAAAATAGCCCACCTTGTCCTGTCTACCCCTTGACCTGACACATTTGCTATTTCATCACCCTGTCTCTACTTTTGTTAAAACTTTTACTACTCTCGAGAAGTACTTTGTTTGTTTACTCGGTAAGTACTTTGTTTGTTTACTTGGTAAGTACTTTGTTTGTTTGTTTACTTTTTTCTCCCTTACTATAATATAAGCTACTTAAGGGGAGGAATCTTCTATGATCCTTTTATTTCTGACTTTCAATGCCTAAAACAGGACTGAACACAAAGTAAATGACCAATATTTTTGTTTTTAAAAAATAATTTAAGATTTGAATAGACTATATCAGTAAAAGGCATCTATCTAAATTAAGATGAGAATTGGGAAATAGAATTCCAATGACAGAGGAGCCTGGTGGGCTGCAGTCCACGGGGCTGCAAAGAGTCAGACACGGTTGAATGACTAAGCACAGTGCACAGCACAGCGTGTTAAAATTCTAGTTGGAGATGGAGTTTGTACATTGCATTAATTATGCTGTACTTGTCCACAGAAATAATGCTTCCAAAGCAACACTAATTACATGAATGAGAGAAGGTTTTATTTTAGGGAACAGCAGCATATTCAGATTTTTTTGTGGCATTTCTCCAGCTCCAGAAGCTAGCTGTCAAGAACTCTTTTCTTTCCCAGAAGACTTTTGTAAGGTGGAAGCTGAGGCTGCAATTCTATTACAAGCTGAACTTTGTATAAAATGAGCAAATAAAATGCAAAAGAGCATTTTCAGTGACTTTGATGATGGTTGCTACTTCTAATATTTTAGAGCCCAGTCAAGTTTATTGCTGACTTTTAAAAAGTGTGACCTGGAGATAGATAGCCTCTCAGTAACCCATAATGTCCTGGAACATTTGGTTCATAAACTGAGGAGGAAGGGGTAAGCTGTTGCTAAGAGGAGTGGTGTGAAGATTGGCAAATATTTGGGCAAAGACCTTTATTTGTTATTTCCTTTATTTATATCATGAATAGGTTTTAAGCACTGATTTGTGTCAGGCAGTGTTTTAGGTTGCTAGGGACATAATGAAACAAACACTTTCTATTCTCAAACACTCTAACGGGGCAGTAAGGTAAACAGACCATTGCAATACAGGCTGATCAGTGCTAGGGTGATCAAGTTTGGAGCCTTTGAAGTCCACAGGAAGGAACCAACTAGCCCAGATTTATAAAGTCTGTGAAGCTGATCACATGATCATGAGTAGCGTTATGGATTATAAAGGCTTTGGTATAAATTGGAGACAGTGGTGTGCTAACAAATGCTTGAAAAGTGGCTCTTCAGAGGAATGAAAACCTCTGATGTGTGGTGCTTGTCCATTTCCGTGGTGTACACATTTCTACTATGCTGATTTGAAAGCTACCCATATGATGTCCCGGGGCTTCTCAAGTGGCACTAGTGGTAAAGAACCCGCCTGCCAGCGCAGGACACGTGAGACACAGGTTTGATCCCTGGATCAGGAAGATCCCTTGGAGGAAGGCATGGCAACCCACTCCAGTATTGTTGCCTAGAGTATCCCATGGAAAGAGGAGCCTGGTGGTCTACAGTCCATAGGGTTGCAGAGAGTCAGAAATGACTGAAGTGATTTAGCACATGTGATGTCAGTAAATGTGAAGATAAGAAGGGATAAACAATTTGCTTTAATGGACTGATACGAGCAGGTTCTCTAGTGATTTGATATGAGAATATCTCTGGCTGGAGAAGACAGAGTTGAGGTTTAGAGACTAGTTAGAGGCCACTCTATTAAACCTGGCAGATTATGTGGTCCAGACTATGTTGGTGAGATCTGAGCAGGTTGGAGAAACTTTTAAGGGATAAGGAAGCAGTTTAGAGGAATGGCTGAGGGTTAAGGTCAGATATTAAGAACCAAATTTCCAGTCCAAATCCTGGTCATTGCCCTGAACTAGCACTGTGATGCTAGGATGCTAGTCATCCTAGCCACCCGAGTTTCAGTGTCTCATTTAAAAATTGTGATAGTGATAGTACCAGATACTTTGGGTTATTAAGAGGAATAATAGAGTCAGGACACATGAAGTGCTTCAATCAGTAAATGTTATCTTTAATCAATAAAGGTTATCTTTAGCAATAGAGGAGATATTGGTAAGTAATGAGTAGTGTGTTCATTTGTGGGCAAAAGGAGAAAGAGGAGTCAAGATTGACTTGTAGTTTTCTAGCCCATCTGAATAGGTAGATAGAAATGTAATTTCCATAATCGCCCAAGTGGACTACTAAGGATGGAAACAGAATTAGGTGTATAAATAGGAGATGAGGAAGTACATTCTAGGGAGTTCCAAAACTAGGTAAGTTTAAGATCATCTGGGGCTTTATGAATATAGATTCTACACCATGCTGCTGCTGCTGCTGCTAAGTCACTTCAGTCGTATCCGACTCTGTGTGACCCCATAGACGGCAGCCCACCGGGCTCCCCCATCCCTGGGATTTTCCAGGC
This sequence comes from Oreotragus oreotragus, assembly GCA_006410675.1. NCBI lineage: Eukaryota > Metazoa > Chordata > Mammalia > Artiodactyla > Bovidae > Oreotragus > Oreotragus oreotragus. The sequence continues at coordinate 17,132 of SJYX01019954.1, forward strand.
AAGAATACTGGAGTGGGTTGCCATTTCCTTCTCCAATGCATGAAAGAGAAAAGTGAAAGTGAAGTCGCTCAGTCTGTCGGACTGTTAGCGACCCCATGGACTGCAGCCCACCAGGCTCCTCCGTCCATTGGATTTTCCAGGCAAGAGTACTGGGGTGGGGTGCCATTGCCTTCCCCGTAGGTTTTCTGAATTGACTTTCTCCAAGATAAGACCTAGGTATCTGAATTTTTAGAGTGTTCCCAAGGTAATTCTGATGAAGGCAGTTCATAGAACAGCATATCGCTCTACTTTAGAGGAATATTTCAAGAATTTAAATTTATAAGGGTATTATAGAAGAAAATAGCTCAAGGAAATTGAAGAATGAAAACAGGAGAGATCTAAACATGTAATTCTGATGGGGAGAAGTGAGCAGACACAGGGTGTTTTGAAGTTGCAGAAGAGAGTAAACGATAGAGGAAGCTCCTGGACAATGAAATAGGATAGATTCAAGATGAAAGGAGGCTGGTTAGGTCTTCTGCTTACCAAAGGACATCAGAAGAAATGAGTGTGGATCCAGGTACATTTTTTTGTGGCTTTTGGTTAGGGTTAGAGTTATGATTTGTGGAGCTAATTTGAAAAATTCCTGTCTACTGGTTTGATGGATGCTAAATTGCCTCTGGTATTAATTTCCCTTGTATTCTTATTAGAAATAGAATCCCCCTTAATTTTAGCAAGGCACATAGCCTCCCTTACAGCTAATTGTGTTCTATGATCATGTTTGGGCTCGTGGGATGTGACTGGAACAATGTGTGAATCTTCTGGGGAAGATAAAGGGGCTTGTCTCTTTCTACTCACCTCCACTTGGTTGAAATGGAAGTCAGTCTTGGACATTTTCATCATGTAAGGTCATGAGTCAACATTTGGGGTCCTGGCTGTTATCCTGAGCAGAACCTAGATTGCCTGCCTACTTGCCTTTGCATATTATGTCAGAAGCAAATAAGTATTTGTCTTATTGAAATACTGAGTTTTACTGCTAATCCTTGGTTGTAGCAACATATACTGTTGCAAAGACAAATTCTATATTCTCTGTGAATGAGATGACATCATTTTCTAAGAATGGAGAATTGATGGAAAAGGGCATGAAGTTTGAAAAGAATGAAATTAGTTTGAAATAATGGTAAGTGGGAGATGGAATAAAAGAGACACATACTAGGAAAATATGGAAACATTGCCTGGTCATCTTGAGAAACTAGAAGATCATTGATTATGGAAAAATATGAGTTAAATAACTGAACAAAACAAGGGAAAAACTCTTACAAAGAGTTTTCATATAGGCCCCAAATTTCTATCAGAAAGGTTCACAAGACTTAAAAAAATATTTCATGAAACCAAAATATCAAAAGTATATTTTCAGTGTTAACAATACGCATTGAACAAACCTATACAGATATCGCTGATAGGCTTGCTTGACATTGAAGTCAAACAGGCCTTGAGTACTAGCGACATTTAAATGCCAAATCAAATATGAATGAAGTGTTGGGAAAGTTGAAATTAAGTGAGATGGAAATGCTTTAACCTTATCATGAGAAGTTTCTTGAAGGGGATGGCTTTTTAGTTAAAACTCAAAATTCATATATCTTTATACTTTGGAAACCAGAGCACATATTTTTATTCTATACTTCTTGCACATCTTTTCTAGAGGTAATAAAATCATATTTGACTTCAGGATCTAGACAGATATAACATGATGGGGATCTTTCATAAGTTGAAACTTTCTTGGGTATCTACTGTCTTTTGGGCCTTCCACATCTGATAAAATGTGATTTTAAATGTGATGGACCCAGTATGGACCATGTAGAATTAAGTATATGGAGTCGCTCATTAGAAGTAGACTCTATCATTTTTTTGTCAGAGATTTCACTTTTACCTTATCTGAAAAGTTACGTAGATTATTTTAAGTTGTGACTTTTAAAATATTCTAGCAAGTGTTATAAACCTAGCAGCCCTATGTTTTACACAAAATTAGCTAGACTCTTATTCTTTACATATTGGGTTGGCCAAATGTTCGTTTTTCCATAACACGGTATGGGAAAACCCAAACGAATTTTTGACCAACCCAATAGATACAGAGATAAGGGTTTTCATATTTTTGCATATCTATTAGGCAGTATAATTGAAAGTGATCTCTCTAAGCATTCATTAAATCAGAATTGTGTGTTTATTTTGTGAAAAAGCTGGTCCATGTTCACCTAGTAACTGTACCAAATGATTACCATTCGTTTAATTTTCTTTTTTGAAATCAATATTCTTTGTTTCAGAAAAGTGGAGAAAGTTTATAATGCCAATAAAGTCAGTTTTGAAGACAAATAAGATGTGTCTGTACATGTAAAGCCTTAGAGAGGCTTGGTGTACCCTGGGAACATGTTTTAATTTGGGAGACAGAGCCCTAAGCCACATTCCTTATTATCATCAATTTAATTGAGAAAATTGCTTAACCTCAGTCTTTCTGTCAAGTTTGATTGACAGATGACTACTAGCTGGAGATGCACTGGAATGCTGAGTACCTTCAAATACCTTGAGACTTCTCAAAAAGAGGAAATGTGTATGTAACAGGGACAGAAGATATCAGTGTGTGAGGAGACATGTTTTTCTCTGTTCTGCTGCCTAACCAATTTACTATGCACATTGGCATAATCTTTAGAGGCTGAACAATAGAATTAGGGATGAGTATTTGCATGAAGACATTGCCTTGAGAAAAAAGAGAATAGCAGAGGATAACAAGGAACAGGGAAAGGAAAGGGAAGTTCCTATCAAGAGACAGAAAGGGAAGGAGGTTTAGGAAAAAGAGTAGAAAGTGAGTGTAGGGAGAGTTTAGGAGTGGGAGAAATGGGCAATCAATAGGAATGAGAAAGAAGGAGAAGATTTTAAGAAAATGGGTTGTAAATTGAATTCCTTTTAATAGTTTTCAAGGGGTCCAACTGGGAATTGAAGTTACTTTTAATTTCTTTTGGTTGCTGCTTTCTCTTTCTTTGAATATGACACTTTGTACCAGGTGTTTGAGGGCTTCCGTGGGGGTTTAGCAATAAAGAATCTGCCTGCCAATGCAGGAGATGCAGAAGACACCAGTTTGATCTCTGGGTCAGGAAGATCCCCTGGAGAAGGAAATGGCAACCTGCTCCAGTATTCTTACCTGGGAAATCCCATGGACAGAGGACCCTAGCAGGCTACGGTCCATGGGGTTGCAAAGGAGTCAGACACTACTTAGCAACTAAACAACACCCAGGTATTTGAATTTTATATAAAAATCACAGAAGTTATAAATTCAGTTCTTATTTTGAAATACTTCAGAAGAGTGCCATATCAAAATCAAATATGGTGAAGGCAAAAATTTTTATACCGTATTAATATTTGATTGCTCAGAGAGTCAGACTTGGTGACTTTTGGCAATAAATCAGATTCTCTGGAGATCATAGACACCACTACAAAACTGTGTTAGTTTCTGCTAAAGTGAGACTGGACTTAGTGACCATGAACTAGTTAATGTCTGTGTTAGAAAAGTACAAGTGAAACATGATAACTCTTCTCCCTTGGTTGACTTTATTAACAGGATTTTGGAAAAGGAAGAAATGTGAACTGTTATTTTGAGAGATTTTGGAACTCTGTTAATAGGTGCAGCTTATGTCTTGGCTTTGTTAACACCTCAGGAACAACTGTCTTACTTTTGTTTGGCCTTAGGCAAACTAATTTTGTGCTCATACAGCTTTTATTTTCTTTTTATTACAGTAGAGCTGTGGTTTTCCTAAGGTCAGAATGCTGGTGTGTACCTTATTGTAAATAAAAATGGCATATTTTGTATGCCTGTGGCTTCCCTGATAGCTCAGTTGGTAAAGAATCCGCCTGCAATGCAGGAGACCCCAGTTAAATTCCTGGAGAAGGGATAGGCTACCCACTCCAGTATTTTGGGGCTTCCCTTCTGGCTCAGCTGGTAAAGAATCCACCTACAATGCAGGAGATCTAGGTTCGATTCTTGGGTTGGGAAGATTCCCCGGAGAGGGGAACGGCTACCCACTCCAGTACTCTGGCCTGGAGAATTCCATAGTCCACGGGGTCACAAAGAATCAGGGTGATGTATGGCAGAAACCAACACAATATTTTAAAGTAATTATTCCTCCAATTAAATAAAAACTTTAATAAAATAATGAGATCTCATAATTAGATATGTTGAAATGTTAGGTTTTACTTGGTTATTTTATTTTGTAGAATTTAAAAAAACCCATCCGAATAGCATTGTGTTACCTTTGTTAAAAAGAGATCTGGCAGTTAACTTAGTCCTTAGTCCCATGGCCAGGTAGCAACTGCATGACTGCACGTTTTGGTAGATTTCTGGGTAGACGTTCAAATCATTTGTCAATGTCAGTGCATTTCATAAGAACAGCAGCTGATGTAATCCACTCAATATGCATGTTGACTAAGGATATGTGAGACCCTCTAAGAAACCTCCTGAGCTTGAGCCATCCAGAAAATATCCTCAGAAAAGGTAGAATTTGGCCAGAAGCAAATGGCAAAAGCAGTTTGCCCTCTCCAGACCTGTGAACCGTCTTAGTCTGCTTCTGTTTGGACTATTCTTGTGCAGACAGAAGCTATATTAAAAGCAACAACAACATTAAAAAGAAAGCTGGCAAAATGTAAAAGGGAAAAAAAAGTAAGTGCTGGTGTTAGGTATATTGTGTTTTTATGTTTCTCACCTAAAATTTTAACTTAAAATTTAATAATGAATATAAATGTATAGAAAAAATAAATCTCAATGTCTATTTAACATCATATAGACATTAATTTGAGATGATTATTGATTTAAACAATAAGCTAAAGCCATGAACCTTCTGCAAAAAATCTAAAAAATACATTTTCCACCTTGTGGATAGATATAGCTTCTTAGATAGGTACCAGAAAGCATTAATGATTTAAAAAAAATGGTAAAAAAAAAAAAAAAAAAGAGGATAAATTCTGCTTGCCCATAGATAACTGCTAGGGAAATGAAAGGGTAAGTAAGCCATATACTGGAAGGAAATACTTGCAATACAAAATCTGACAAAGGGCTTGTTCTCAGAGTATATTTTTAAAAATTATTATGAATCAATAATAAAATGACAAACAGGCCAGCTGAAGAAATTGGGCAAAAATTGGAATAGACAAAAAAAGAAGATATAGGAAGGGCCAAGGTTAACATTGTTGGTCATCAGGTAAATGCAAATTAAACCACAATGAAATCCCATATTATGTCTGCTTGAATATCTATCACTGAAAACCTAACTACACCCAATGGGTTATGTGGACAACAAAATGGGACATCTTTGAAAAGCAGTTTGTTAGTTTCTTAAAAAGTTAACATAGATATACCTATCTCAGTTCAGTTCAGTTCAGTCACTCAGTCGTGTCCGACTCTTTGCGACCCCATGAATCACAGCACGCCNAGCAGCAGCAGCAGCAGCAGCAGCAGCAGCAGCTGCATCTCCCTGGCACATTAGCCCCTGACTTTTATGAGTGCCACCTGAGGAACTGGCTTCTAAATCCCCTAGCCTAGAGACCAATGGAGCTTGGCATTTGTGAGTCCCCAATCACCACAAGAGTTTGCCTGCAGTTCAGGAGACCCATGTTCAATCCCTGGATTGGGAAGATCCCCTGGAGAAGGACATGGCAATCCATTTCTGTATTCTTGCCTGGAGAATCCTATGGACAGAGACACCTGGCGAGCTACAGTCCTTAGGGTCGCAAAGAGTTGGACACAATTGAGCAACCGACATTTTTATTTTCACTTTCACTCACAAGGACCACATAAAACAAATAGGCTGTTTTTAAAGTCATTTTTTTTTAAGAGGAGATAAAATTGCCAACAGGTATATGAAAACATGTTCAACATCACTAATCATCAGGGAAATGCAAATAAGAAACAAAATGAGTATCACCTCATACCTGTTGACATGGCTGTTCTCAAAAATCAAGAGGTAATAAGTGTTCATAAGTATATGGAGAAAAGAGGATCCTTGCATACTGTTGATAGGAATATAAATTGGTACAACCACTGTGGAAAACAGTATAGAAGTTCCTTAAGAAATTAGAATTGATTCAACAATTTCACTTCTAGATATTTATCCAAAGGAAATAAACACTAACTTGAAAAGATAACTGTACCTCCATGCTCATTACAGCCTTATTCTCAGTAGCCAAAATATGAAAACAAGCTTGTGTCCATTGGTGAATGGCTAAAGAAAATATAGGGTTTATATATATATATATATATATATATATATGTGTGTGTGTGTGTGTGTGTGTGTGTGTGTGTGTGTGTATGTATGCATGTATGTATGTATATGAGCTATTATTCAAGCTTTAAAAAGAAGCAAATCCTAACATTTCCAACAACATGGATGAATTTGGAGCATGTTATGCTAAGTGAAATAAACCAAACATAGAGAAACAAAGATTGTATAATCATACTAATATGTGGAATATTTTTAAAATTAAGTACAATAAAACTTATAGTGACAGAAATCAGTATAGTGGTTACTAGAGGCTGAGATATAGGGGAAAAGAGATTTAAAACATAATACTAATGAAGAGAGAAAAAGAATGGTGTTTTCCAGGGTTGAGGGGATAGAGTCATAGGGATTTATTTATTCCTTCAGAGTTTCTGTTTTGCAAAATGAAAATCTTTCTGGAGAAGGATGGTGATGATGGTCATACAGCAATGTGAATATCTTTAACACCACTGAGCTCTACATTTACAAATGGTTCAGATAGTAAGTTTTATGTTCTATGTATTTGTATGTGTGTGTACCTGTATATACATACATATTTCCTTGTTACAATCTGATACTCAGTTTGGTACCTATGATTTCCTTAACAATATTTATCATAATTGCATTTAATTTGGGCAGTTAAATGAATAAATGTCTGAAGTTACAGGCTATTTAAAAATGTAAAGTATCAGTAAACGAAAATTCTAAGTTTCAGACATCTCTCTTTTTGATATACCTGTTCAGCAGCCAAATATTCTTTGCTCTTTACAAATAGTCTTTGGTCTTTGGTACCAAAAAGTTCTTTTGAAGTTAAAGCATTAACAGGAAGACTTTGATCCTATACTCAGGGGAAAATGTCATATAAATGTAATAATGCCCATGGGATCTGAGCTTTGGCATGTACAATATAAATCAGTGGGTAGTCTTTTCTACTGGATCACGTGTTGGCGATATTTGTGCAAAAAGAGCCAACACGGTGAATAACTTTGTATTTATAGTGAGTGCCTTGTTTATACCTTTGCATAGACTCTCTGTATATCTAAAATATATTTTTTCCTCTTCTTTCTTACTGGAAAGCAACCAGTAACGTTCATATCCTTGTAAGTCAAGCTAATGCTGGTAAAATAACAGGTAATTTTGAAAACAGTAGCTTAAAAAGAAATCAAAGTTTATTTCTCTCCCAGTAAAGTCTCAGTTTTTGACTCTGCATACGGCAGTCATTCTAGCTTCCCAGGTGGCAAAGTGGTAAAGTGTCTGCCTGCCAATATTGAAGATGCAGGTTCCATCTCCAGGCCAGGAAGATCCCCTAGAGTAGGAAATGACAACCCACTGCAGGAATCTTGCCTGGAAAACCCCATGGACAGAGGAGCCTGGTGGGCTCCTGTCCAGGTGGTCGCAGAGAGTCATATAGGCCTGAGCAGGCATACACGCACACAAGTTAGCCATTCAGGTACCCAAACTGACAATAACTTTGCCATTTTCAACAAAGTTTTCTTATACCAGGAGAAGGGGGAAAGAAGTGGGGAGTTATGTGAAAAATTTAGTGTAATGAACTGAAAGTGGGAGAGTGTATATTTCCTACGCCCATGTCCCATAGCTTCAAAATCCTAATTACATGCCCACACCTAAATTTAAAAAATGCATTAATTAGCAGCTAGTCAGACTCAACTGTTCTTTGTCCTGTAACATATATTGTGTTATCTTGTATTCACAACTTCCAATAAAATTAAATGTTACAGATGAGAAAGCTGAGGCTTGAAGAGATTAAGCAGATGTCCAATACCATCAAACTAGTAAACAGTAGAAATGGGAGCCCAGACTTTTCTAACTCTAAAAAACATACTATTTCAGATAAAAAGTGATGTTTCATTTACAGAGACTTTTGTCATGGAAAAGTGAAGAGGGCTAATGTATGATTTCTAATTACCTAAACATTAAAGGGGGAAGGCAATGGCACCCCACCCCAGTACTCTTGCCTGGAAAATCCAACGGACGGAGTAGCCTGGCGGGCTGCAGTCCATGGGGTCGCTAACAGTCGGACAGACTGAGAGACTTCACTTTCACTTTTCTCTTTCATGCATTGGAGAAGGAAATGGCAACCCACTCCAGTATTCTTGCCTGGAGAATCCCAGGGATGGGAGAGCCTGGTGGGCTGCCGTCTATGGGGTCACACAGAGTCGGGCACGACTGAAGTGACTTAGCAGTAGCAGTTAGCAGTAAACATTAAAAACACTTTTTTTGGATATTGTATAATATTAAGAATTTTATGGTGTTTCCTATAACATTTCTTCCTTAATATGATAAGATAAATTAGTGTTAACAACTTGAAAAATAAAATTGTATCCCCAAAGCAAACTTTTCTCCATGCAAACTTTTGAGGCTGTGGCAAATTTTTCTGGCTCTTAAAACATGTGGTTGCCCTTGTTGATCAAGGCAAAAAAACAGGTTGGAGAGACTTAGCAAGGTATTGAAATTTGTTAGCTCATTCTTCAATCTAAGTGGAAAGGATAGTGCTCTAAATAATATGATAGTCTTACTAATATAATCATAATTTTGCTAATGCAATTATATTTTGATCATGGATCCTTCTGGTTAATGTCAGTAAAATTATGAAGTCACTATCTTAGATGTCAAAAATCATCTGTTGCAATAGTTAGAAATAGTAATAAGATTAAAAAGATGGTTCATTTTATCATTGTTAATAAATAATAACTCATCTATTTGTGGCAATTAAAAAGAGGTACAAATAGAATTGAGTGTTCACTATGCTCAGAGCTTACAAAGATGTATTTATATTTGCATCTTAATTGTGATGATAACATTGCACCTAAATGTTTACTAGAAAATGTGCAGAATATCAGAACAGTAGTGAGGAACAGTTTTATGTTATTTGTGAAATACAAAAGGTAAACGTTTGAGAGTGATGTCTTCCTGCGCCCCAACAGTATTCCTAGATTATACTCCAACAATCCTATGAAATCAGCTACCAAGAAAACTTTGGAATAAGTAATTCATACTGATTGCAAAGTTCTTAAACAAATATCTCAACTTTTCATTAGCACACCAGCTGCTCTTTTTTTTCCTGCCTGTCTGCTTGCTTTCCTTCTTTCCTCTATGTTGGTGGGTGTTGGGGAGGAGGAAGACAGAATTCATGTCATATTAAAGCACCTTTTAGTTTAATCAGTCAATCTGCTCAGAATTAAACATTGAGTTCAGGTTACATGACATTGGGCTTCCCAGGTGGCACAGTGGTAAAAATTTACCTGCCAAAGCAGGAGACATTGGAAATGCAGGTTTGATCCCTGATTTGGGAAGATCCCCTGGAGGACGAAAAGGTAACCCAATCCAGTATTCTTGCCTGGAAAATTCCATAAACAGGAGCCTGACAGGTTACAGTCCATGGGGTCTCAACAAAGAGTCAGACACAACTGAGCATGCACACATTACATTAAGAGAGAAAGGAGAAAGAGAACAAGCGAAATATATATTAGTAGATAAACTCATGCCCATAGTACGCTAGGTGGAAAGTTCAGTTCAGTCCAGTTGTTCAGTCGTGTCCGACTCTTTGCAACCCCATGAATCGCAGCACGCCAGGACTCCCGGCTCATCACCATCTCCTGGAGTTCACTCAGACTCACATCCGTCGAGTCAGTGATGCCATCCAGCCATCTCATCCTCTGTCGTCCCCTTCTCCTCCTGCCCCAAATCCCTCCCAGCATTAGAGTCTTTTCGAATGAGTCAACTCTTCACATGAGGAGGCCAAAGTACTGGAGTTTCAGCTTTAGCATCATTCCTTCCAAAGAAATCCCAGGGCTGATCTCCTTCAGAATGGACTGGTTGGATCTCCTTGCAGTCCAAGGGACTCTCAAGAGTCTTCTCCAAGTTCACCACAGTTCAAAAGCATCAATTCTTTCGTGCTCAGCCTTCTTCACAGTCCAACTCTCACATCCATACATGACCACAGGAAAACCATAGCCTTGACTAGACGAAATTTAGTCAGCAAAGTAATGTCTCTGCTTTTGAGTATACTATCTAGGTTGGTCATAGTTTTTCTTCCAAGTAGTAAGCGTCTTTTAATTTCATGGCTGCAGTCACCATCT
>SJYX01019954.1:41593-51992 GCA_006410675.1 Oreotragus oreotragus
ATTTCTTTATATTATTTATTGCTTTTACTTCTGTGAATTTCCTTCCTAAGATTACTTTTGCTGCATCCTGTAAATTTTGATACTATATGTCTCTATTTTCATTTGTCTCAAGATATTTTTTATTTCTCTTTTGCATTCTTACTTGACACATTGATTGTTCAGTAGCATGTTGTAGAATCTCCACACTCTTTTAAAATTTTCCATCTTTTTCTTATAATTAATGTCTAGTTCTTACCACTGTGGTTGGAAAAGAGGATTGATATGATTTCAATCTTCTTAAGTTTATTAAAAATTTTTGTGGCCTAATATATGATCTCTCCTAGAAAACGTTTCATATATGCTGGAGAAAAAATGTGTATTCTGCTGTTTTGGTGTGGAATCTTCTATAAATAACTCTTAAATTCATCTTTTCTAGGAGCCTGGTGGGCTGCCGTCTATGGGGTCACACAGAGTCGGACACGACTGAAGTGACTTAGCAGCAGCAGCAGCATATAATTTAAGGCCAATATTTTCTTATTGATTTCTGTCTGTATGATCTATTTATTGATGAAACAAAGATATTGAATTCCCCCACCATTCTTATGTTGCTGTCTATTTCCCCCTAGGTCTATTAATATTTACATTATGCAGTTAGGTACTCCTACCTCAGTTGCATAAATGTAATCAAATATTGTATTCTTATGTTGGATAGACCCCTTTATCTTTATATAGTAACTTTGTTGTTACAGTCTTGGGTTACCCCTATTTTTTCTGTATAGCTAACGCAGATTTCTTTTGGTTTCCATTTGCATTGGAGGATCTTTTTCTAACCCTTCTGTCAGTCTCTGAGCATCCTTAACACTGAAGTGAGTCTGTTGGCAGCATATACATGGGTCTTGATTTTCTTTTTAAATCTATTCAGCCATTGCATCTTTTGAAGGAGAATTTAGTCCATTTAATTTGAAATATTTATTTATAGGTAGGGACCTAATGCCACTGGATATTTTTCTAGTTCCTTTGTTATTTTCATCTTCTCTTACTCTCTTTCATTGTCATTTTACCATTTTCTCTAATGGTATTTTTGATTCCTTTCTCTTTATCTCTTAAACATAATATATTTTTGCTTTGTGATTACCATGAGGCTTCCATAAAATAACTAACATTCTGTTTTAATCTGTTAAAAAATTTGTATGCATTGTAAAGCTCTACAATTTTAGCACCCTTTCATCTTTTATGTTTCTTTTCTTCAAAACTTTGAATATATGATGTCATTCCCTTCTGGGCTCCAATATTTCTGGTGAAAAAACTGCTGATAGTCTTCTGGGGTTTACATGTATATAACAGTTTTTTGTCTTTCTGCTTTTAAGATTTTCTCCTTGTCTTTTTTAAAAAAATATATTCTAGGTTTGTTTTTGTTTTTAATTTTTATTTTTGGCTGTGCCACATGGTATACAAGATCTTAGCTCCATGACTATGGATCTGGATTGAACCCATGCCCTCTGCTGTGGAAGGACAGAGTCTTAACCACTGGGAAGTCCCCTTCTCCTTGTCATTACTTTCAACACTCTAATTATAATGCATTTTTTGGTTTAGGTCTCATTAGTTTCATCTTCTTTGGAATCTAGGGGCTTCCTAGATCTGGAAATCTGTTCCTTTCTCCAAGTTAAGAAAGTTTTCTGATATTATTTCTTCCAATAAACTTTCTACTTCTTTCTCCCTCTCTTCTCCTTCTGGGACTACTATAATGTAAGATCCACGTGTTTATGTTACATAATCCCTAAAGCTATCTTTACCCTCTGTTATTCTTTTCTCTTTTTGATCATCCAAATCAAATTAATTCCATTCACCTATCATGGAGATTCTGAGTTTTTATTTCCTTGAGTCTTCTGTTGAATCTTTTCATTGAATTTTTCAGTTATTGTATTGTTTAGCTCTGTGGTTTTCACTTGGTACATTCTTACAGTATCTCTTTGTTGAAATTCTCCTTGTGCATTCTTTTCCTGATTTTGAGAGCATTTTCATGATCTTTTTTGAACATTTTCTCAGAGAAATAACTTATCCTCTTCTCATTAAGGTATTTTTCTCTGATTTTACTTATTGTTTTGAAATATTTTCCTCTATTTCTTCACTTTCTTTGTGAAAGAAAAATACATATATTTGTTTCCTATACATTACATGATATAGCCTCTTCTCCCAGTCTTGAAAGAGTGGCTTTTTATAGAAGATGAAACTTATCATGCAACACTGCCCTAGTTTTTGGTTGTCTCTCAAACCTATGTGATTTTTTTTTTGGGGGGGGGCGGTGCGGGAGACGGGGAAGGGGAATCGCTGGGCGGCTGGAGCTCCAGGCTCCTGTGGCAGCTGTGGCAGTGTCTTAAACCTATGTGAATTTTTAAACAACATTCTTTGTTCTTAGTGGCTATCAGTAGTTGAGTATGTGCCAAAACCAGGCAAGTCGTAAATAAGAGGATCTAAATTAGCACCTAGATGGAGGCTTATTGGAAGCTAAACTCTCAGGCAGCAGATTTAAAAGTATATAAATACTCTTCATTCAGGGGAAGACTGGTAAATAGATGTTTCAAACTCCTCCGCACTTTGTTAGTTAAGAACTATTTCTTTGTTTACTACCATCTATTAAACCCATGAATACAGCCTTTCTGGCAACAGAAGCAGGCTTTCAAGGGATGCATCCTTGGTGCCAGTTGTGTGTACAGACACCTTTCTTGGGGATACCAATGACCTGAGATGGGGAAGAGGGAGAGCACAAAGATAGTACTGGCCAGCCTGGATTTTGGAGAGAATGCAGTTGGACCCTAGATGTGTATTCATTTAGAAACCTGACTGTCCGGCTACTGCTTTTAAGACAAGCAAATAGGCCTCTTTCATAGAACTTCCGAGCAAGTTTATATCTGTAGCCTCTGCAGAGGACCCTGGTGTTAGGGGTTTGAAGTAGATATGAAGAATAGCCACAGAGTCCTCACAAGCCCAGTAAGAACTTAGTTTGCTATATCCTTGTGGGTCTCAGCCTTCAGAGCTAGTTGTGTGTGTGTGTGGGCAGGGTATGGGGAGAAGGGGGGGTCGGGGGGCATCTCTCAGCTGGAGGTTGTAAAAGTCAGGACACCAGATATGGTGTCCAAACCTTCTGCTCCAGGGAGAAGCTGGAGTTGTGAGTTCCCTCCTAGGCATGTGTTATCATGTTGAGGATGAAGTTTATGACACGATTGTGTCTCACTCTTTACTACACTTTTCCATATAGGGTTTTTGTCATTGATCCACTGTGTAGGAGTCTCTCGGCTACTTTTTGAATTTTTTTTTTTTTTCCAGGGAAAACTGTTCCATATGTACCTGTAGGTTCTGTATGTCCCTGGGAGAAGCAGTACTCGGAGTCTCCTTTGTCATGATCTTGTTTCAATTCTTTCAGCAATTTTTTGAAGTAAAAATGAACAGTTGGAGTTCAAAGATTTAGTATGTAAGGGAACAGTGGTAGTTTAATCAGTCAGTATAAAAAAATCAATCTCAATATTTGTAGGCTCAAACCTTTGTAACCCTATTGGTTTTATGCTTACTCTCATTTCCTCCTCCTATGTCATCATTATGTGATTGTATGAAAAATACTAAAAGTGTAAAGTTACATCAGCTTCATAAAAACACCTTAGTTTTTATTTCCAAGATGAAAAGTTCAGGCCATCCAACTTTTCTTCCCAGCTATTATTCTGTCTGATTCTGTAATGAGGTGTTAAAAGAAATAATGAAAATTCCTCCTCCTATGTCATCATTATGTGATTGTATGAAAAATACTAAAAGTGTAAAGTTACATCAGCTTCATAAAAACACCTTAGTTTTTATTTCCAAGATGAAAAGTTCAGGCCATCCAACTTTTCTTCCCAGCTATTATTCTGTCTGATTCTGTAATGAGGTGTTAAAAGAAATAATGAAAATTGTACCAACTAAATGAATTGTAAGTCTAGGGAACCTCAAGAAACCTTTGAGCCTAGAGTTATTAACATTGTAAAAAGTCAGCTTGGAAGCTTCATCCAGAAAAGACTACTGCTGTGTGGGGTGCTGATTCCATAACTGGTGGTGACATTGATGAATGGTGTTTCATTTAAGCTTGAATGTCGAATATGCATTTTGTTCCTTTTTTAGTCCTATAGTAAGGTAAAATAATAAAAAATAATCAAAGTATGCTTTTTTTTTTCTAAGAACAATGTTATTGAAACCAAATTATGATTTACTCAGCCTCTGTGGAAGTGTTTGTTGCTCAGTCCTGTCCAAATCTTTGCAACCCAATGGGCTGTAATCCACCAGGCTCTTCCATCCATGGAATTCTCCAGGCAAGACTACTGGAGTGGGTAACCATTCCCTTTTCCAGGGTATCTTCCCTATCCAGGAAATGAACCTGGGTCCTCCATATTACAAGCAGATTCTTTACCATCAGAGCCACCAGGGAAGCCACATAAAATTAACCTAAAATGTGTTGTTGAAAATAAATCCTTTTTAAAATATAGTCTTTCTCCTGAGGAAGATTTGAAATAACTTCATTAAAATGTCATATCATCTCTTTTTAAATTATTTCTGAAGTTATTTTCTTCATACTATTCTTCTCCTAAGTGCACTTGACATTTCACATTTTTTCACTAGTTTCTTTCCTATTTTTTCATGTGTTTAGAAATTAAATTCCTATTAAGAACTGATTCAATTGTATACTTCTATATCTTCATATTTTTGTATTCTTTCTCACTGCTCATTTTATTGGATGTTTTTAGGATGAAATTTTCATATTCATGATAAATCCTTGATCTATTTTTCTACCCCATGACATTCTATTTTATATGGTAGTTTTGCTTATTCTGAAGTAATTTCCAACACATTTTCTTGACAATTATATATTTAAACTTGTCCAGAATCATTTTTTTCCTCTTCTCTACCCTTTTTGACTATTCCCTAATTTTTATCTTAACTGCTGTATCCTGAAAGTATCTTTATTTAGTTTTCTCTTTTACATTTAGACAATACCCATTTATAATTAGGTAACATTCTAAGGTTTTATAGCAATAGTACTTTCAAATCTGATACTGTTAAATGTCAGCTTCCAGCAGACTCTATTCTTAGAAACTAAGCAATAGTAAATAGGGTCAAGTACTGGTCAATTATTGTGACTAAGGTTGTTAACTTTTCATAATCAGAGTAAAGTATCTTAAAGGAACACTCAATTGATGTTCTTGAGTTTCTGATTCCATTCTTTAAGTTGCTAGTAACCCCTCATTATATATATTCTTCAGCACGGAAATAGCCCCTGAAAGAAAAAAAATAAGTTTTAAATATGCAGCAGTTCATTGGTGGAAGAACATTTGATAGATTTCATCTTCACACAGACTCCAGGCAATTTGAATGGCTACATGGATCCACTTAGGAGGGAGTCTGAAGTCAGAGTTCTTATACATCAGATAGAAAGATTACTGAGATTAATCAATGCTGTGAGTGATAGCTGCCTTGAACCTAGGAAATGAGACTGGTACTAAGTGCTGTCTTTATCATCCTTGATCTAAGAAGAAATCAATTGAGGTCCTTGTTAAGGGACATTGTGAATGATGATGTATTATGTATGAATGAAATTGTCAATGATGTAGGAAATTAATTGAAAAAGAGGGTTTAAAGGCAGGGAGTAAAGAGCTAATAATGAGATTGGTGTGGTCCAGACTGGAGGGAAAAAAAATCATATATTAAAATTTTCAGTGGAGATGAAGAGGGAATGATGGTTCAGAGAACTTATTCACCATTAGAATGGGTTGGGTTGATTATAGGTTAAATGTGGAGGGTGGGGGAGAAACAGGAGTTAGGGCAGACACTTTGATTTGTTGCTAAAATGACCATGTAAATTAATATTTCAGTTGAAATATATAAGAACAAAAGACCTTTAAAGATCTATACTTTTTAAAATATTTTTGAATAATATACTGTTTTGAATATTCTTACCCTCCATTTTGGTTCCTGTTCAGTACGTTTTGTTATTTTTTTTTAAACTAATCTTTATACTATGATACGCATTCTCTTCATGAAAATAAAACAATAGAATAAAATAAAGGCTAAGTCCCTTTAATCATCATTCTTAAATCCAGTCCTTGTCTCTCTTCCCAATAGATAATTATAGCTATTAATTGCTCATTTTTCATGTATTCTCACATATTAGGGTTTCTAAACCAGCACTGTTGTTATTTGTCACTGGAGACTGTACTGTGCATTATAGAATATTTAGCAGCATTATTTGCCTCTGCCTCCTAGATGTCAGGACCAAACCCCAGATGACAGTCAAAAATAAGTTGTGGTCAAATGTCCCCAAAGGGGCAGAATCACCCCTAATCAAGAACTGACATATACACATGTAAATCCATAGAAAGTGTGTATTAATGGAATTTCAGTTAAACACAGACATGGAAGATATTTTATAGAAGCTCACTCAACTCCATTCGGATTCCCTAGCAGTGTTCCTTACTGCACTTTAGTGGACGGAACACCAAAAGCTATTTTTCCAAGTCTTGTTACAGTTCAGATTCTGTACTTTATCTACATTAAGCCAAGCCAAAGCACTAGTATTTAATGTTGAAAGCAAAGAAAATATGAAGCAGATTTATGACTTCTCTGAGAAGCATGACCATAATGATGTTTGTTTTGTGTGTGTGAGCAGCATCAGAAATTCAAAGTCAGGAACTTAGCTTCACAGCTATAGAAGGATGTATAGAAAACATCTTGTCAGCCCACTTCATGGCAGACATGGCGAATCTTTGAAACTTCATGGGCCTCACTTGTCTCATTTATAAAAAGGAAGAGCTTGTACTTGATCTCTGAAGATCCTTCCAGCACTAATGTTTAAAAATTGTCCTCCTTTTGATATTTTTATATACACAATTATATATTTTACTGGGTCACATAATAATTTTGCACAATACTGTCAAATTCTATTTCCAAAAGACATTAATTAAACACACGTGAAGTCACAGAGGTAAAGTTGTTTCTGTGCCTTTTATTCTTCCACCTGTTAAAAAAAATCAAGCCTTGAACTAGGTGAGCAATAATGCCCTGCTTGACCAGAGGGGGCCACTTGCAGTGACTTGGCATCTTCTGGCTCATCTTTCCCTTAGACAAGCCTAAAACAATTTTCATGTGCAAGATTTAGCATGGAAGGAATTATTGAAACCACAGGGTGGAAATTAATGATTAGCTTGAGATGTTATTAGCATACCAGCAGGAGAAAAGACTAAATGAGCTATGATGTGAAGTGAAATACGTCATCCTGGAAATTGCAAGTGATATGATAGAGAAACAATGCCGGGTAATAGGAGAAGAGAAGGAATGAGCTATTAGACTGAGAGGCAAGGAGACAAAGCATTTAAATTAAGAGGACAAGACAATGAGAGAGCTTGAGTTAATGTGTAAGCAGCCAGATTGAGACTGTGGTTAGTTACTGCAGACACGAAACAATCCATCAGCTGGGCTAGACTGCAGCATGAAGGGGACTAGTCAAAGAAAGGGATGTGAAGTACTTTTCTACTTGGCTAAAGCAAGCAGACACAAAATTCATCCCCAGCACTTCTTCCCTTAAACGACATCATTACAGGCTGCAATAACAGGAAAAGACTGATGAGTAAACATTTGAGATAAAATACAAAAAAAAAAAAAAAAAAAAGTGGCCTCCCTCTACTGTTTTGGCAAAGGTAAATATCAAATTATATTNTTCATCCCCAGCACTTCTTCCCTTAAACGACATCATTACAGGCTGCAATAACAGGAAAAGACTGATGAGTAAACATTTGAGATAAAATACAAAAAAAAAAAAAAAAAAAAAGTGGCCTCCCTCTACTGTTTTGGCAAAGGTAAATATCAAATTATATTTGTAATTATATTTAAGAGGAGAGAGAGAGAAAAACAAATTGAATCCACGTTGCAGTGAGCCATCTTTTATAAATATAGCTAGACTTGTAAGTTCTGACTGATCATTTCATTAAGAACTAATTTCTTTGTTTTGGAAGCTAAGGTGTGCATTCTGCTGTATGACACTGTTATTTACATTGGTGTTCAAGCTTTACTCTAAAATGTCATTGCACCCTATGTGTCCTGCTCTAGGAAGTTTGAATGGGGCAAAGGCAGCAATATTATGAACCTGTAGCTGTACTATAAGCCAACCAAGAATTATGAGTATAAGGATTTTTTAATATTTTGTGTGATTGAGAATAATTAGAGAAACTATGTGCAATGTTAGATTACCCACTTTGATCACCAGGAAAAAAATTTTTCCTGCTACTAGCTTCCCTGGTGGCTCAAACAGTAAAGAATCAGCCTGTAATGCAGGAGACCTTAGTTCGATCCCTGGTTGGGAAGATCCCCTGGAGAAGGGCATGGCAATCCACTCCAGTATTCCTGCCTGGAGAATTCCATGGACAGAGGAGCCTGACGGGCTACAGTTCATGGGGTCGCAAAGAGTCAGACATGACTGAGTACCTAAGCACAGTACAGCAGCAAAGCGACAAAGCTAAAGGAATTCACAAGGAATAAACATTTATGAACCCATAAAATTCCAAAGTTGGATTACTAATTCCAGCAAACTCTGTTGAATAAACACCAACCCTAAATCTCCAAAATCAGATTTGTAATCACAATATCTCTGTTTCTAGTTATTTTTAATTGAAATTTATTTTTCATATGTGTTTCAAAATTGATAATAAATTTTATCTATAGTTTTTTTACTGTGAGCAAAAAGGAGTTAAACCTTTAATAAAATTATCATATATTAGGATTTTTAAAGCAAGCTGTCATCTTATCAAGATGACCATTTTTTTGTAATAGCAATTTCTTCTTTAAGTTTTATTTTCAGAAACTAGCACTATGTAGGTAAGCAGGATATGGTCTCTTTCCTCATGTAACAACACTCTGATGTGAGAGTCAATGTTTTACAGTGAATTAGTTCAGTAAGAAAAATTCTGTACTGTCAATGCATGTTGGAAACACCAAGGAGGCTAAAGTGGAAATATCAGCTTTCTTGGCTGATAAAACAGTTCATCACAGAGAAGATGCTTGAACTAGAATCTGAAGAAATGAGGAAGGTTTTCCAGTTTGTCAAAGTGGAGGTCATTGGGGGCTGACACCTACATGTGCTTGTTAGTATAAAAAATTTGGGAAGGGAACTGTAAATGTATGTTTATGGCTGAAGCTTAAGGAGTGAAGGGAGGACAGTGAGTGGTAGGTTGAGGTTTAATCAATATTCTTAGTGTTAAACAACATAAAGATAAAATACAATTATCCGCCTTACTGAAATTCACCATCAGATTAGCTCTATGAGTTGGGGCTTTGTTTTACCATAAGAGCATGTGACTTGCTCAGTCTGCCTGATTTGATTGATCTTGGTGATCAATAATAATATACACTACTGTCAAGCAAGTCAAATTTGTCATCACAGACTAGTTTCAACTATTGATTTGCTTTTTACCAATTTATCTAGCTCCACAGAATGTTTCAGAAAGGACAACAAAAGTAGATCCTATTTCTTAGAAACAATATTATTTTACAACTGGATAAAACATAGTACTGTTCTCCTTCCTGTGTTTAGAATTAACACATTTCTCAGCCCTTCAAATGCCTTATTTATTAATTGGTGAAAATGATTATTCAGATGGCTTATTTAAGGAAAGTTGTTACTTTTATAACCCTTGGGAAACAGCCATCTGCTCTGATTGGGGGTGGAAGGCACCCAGATATTGTAATTTCCCTATAACCTGTGGAGTCTTTGTAACCCATTACTTCAGCTCTTATATAGTACTACCTGTGGAATAACAGCAATTCACACAATCCTTTTGATTAACACATGAAAAATATATAGATAGAGTCAAAGCCAAATATATTGGAATGAGGCCAGAGTTCCTTATCACATCTCTCCTGTTCCTTCCTCACCTTCACATTTTTATTCAATGTTTAAATCCTTTATAATTAAAACTAGAGTGGACAAGAAAAAAGCCCACTTAAAACAGGCATAGAACTTGAAAGGACAGACATTTCTCCAAAAAAGATCAACAAATGGTCAATAACCACTTGAAAAGATACCCTTTTACACTGTTGGTGGGAATGCAAACTAGTACAGCCACTATGGAGAACAGTGTGGAGATTCCTTAAGAAACTGCAAATAGAACTGCCTTATGACCCAGCAATCCCATTGCTGGGCATACACACCGAGGAAACCAGAATAGAAAGAGACACATGTACCCCAATGTTCATTGCAGCACTGTTTATAATAGCCAGGACATGGAAACAACCTAGATGTCCATCAGCGGATGAATGGATAAGAAAGCTGTGGTACATATACACAATGGAGTATTACTCAGCCATTAAAAAGAATACATTTGAATCAGTTCTAATAAGATGGATGAAACTG
>SJYX01019955.1:0-37375 GCA_006410675.1 Oreotragus oreotragus
CCGCTAGGCGGCCGCGCCCATCCTCCCGGTCCACCGAGAACCGGGCAAGGCCGGGCGCCGGGCGTTCTGGCCCCTCTGAGCGGGCGACGCCGGCGGCCGGGAGACGCTATGGGAGGGGAGGGGCCGTGTGGCTCCGTCGCCGCGACGCGCGCGGAGCCGCGTCCTTCCGCTCTGAGGTGGGGACGCAGGGTATGTGGTGGAAAGCGGAGATGCTTTCGGCGCTGGGCCTGCCCTGGGCTCGTGACCAGGGGTTTGAAAATGATGAAGCAGTTGAGACAGCGGGCCGGGGGGAGGGGTTGGAGGGCGAGGGTATTTCTGCGCTGGGGGACGGGACTTTGATAGTGAAAATAATGGAAGTGTAAATCTGAAACCCTAAATCAGGGAATGTGAGGGGAACCTTGGTGTACCCCTACGGTGGAATACTGCGTTGTCTTAATTAGAAGGAAAAAAAAAGCCTCTCCTGCCAAGTAAAAATAAGGCACAGGACTCAGTCTATAAATGTATACTTATGGTATATGTATTTATAGATACAGCTATTATATGTAATAAGTGATATGTATAATATATATTTGTATATAAGCTGTATTGTTATGCAAATAAAGATAACTTTTTTTTTACTGTTGTGTAGAAAAATGACAGGAATACACTTAAATACCCTTATGTACATAGTCAGAAAGGACACAACTGGGACCAATGGTCGGAGGGAATATAGCTGGGGGGAGATCCGATCCCTGGGTCGGGAAGTTACCCTGGAGAAGGAAATGGCAACCCGCTCCAGTGTTCTTGCCTGGAGAATCCCATGGATGGAGGGCTACAGTCCATGGGGTCGCAAAGAGTCGGACACGACTGAGCGAGCTCACTTCTACTTTTCACTGAATTTTTCGAGTGCAGTTTGGATTTTCAGTGCATGAATTACCTATTGAAAAATGCGCTCAAAAGAACACAGTGACTTCTTCATTCATTCAACTAACACCAAGTACATACTATATTTTATTTCCTGCACTGCTAGGCATTGGAACTAAAAGCAGAGTCTGTTCTAAAAGAGTACAGATTTTGGAAGAGGAGATGGAGAACAGGATAGTGTCAGAATAGGTTATCTAAAGTATATCATCTCTGAACTAGACATATGAAGGATGAGTAAGAGTTTGTCAAAAGGACAAAAGGTCGGGAAGGGAACTGAAATTTAGGCGCAAGAAACTGTGCAGAGGTCCTGAATCTGTTGAGGAAATTCAAAGTTGCCTAAGGGAGCTCATTTGCTAACCCATGGCTTCTGCCCTTGGCAGTGGAAGGAGAGTTGTTGTTAGGGCAGAAGTGACTGGGAGACAGTGGCCCTGGTTCCTGTTGCCTAATACTTTCCTCTCCCTTTTGAAATCTGTCATTCTACTGCCACCTTCATGTGGGGCTGGCAGTAGTTGACTGGTATGTGGTTGAATGGTCTTTCCAAACATCAGCTCAGAGGGATTTTTCTTCAGTGTTTGGAAGTGGTTTTCAGAGATAGCACACAAAAATTTGACATGAAAAATTACCAGGCATTTCATAACCTGGTTCATTTATCTTTGGTTTGGGAGGTGGGAGAGATGATCTCTGCTCGAGTCCTCTGGAATTCCAAAGGTCATTTTGTCCCTCCCATCTACGTGCCTTCACTCAAATCTTTCCTGACGACAGACACCTAGAAAGTCCCCTCCTTCCAGAAGAGACTCAGTTCCCTGCTGTTCCCAAAAGTATGTTCTTTATCCATAGTCTGCACAAGACCACTCTGTGAGGATGTTACCCAAAGGACTAGCATCCTTACAATCAAAAGCATTCCCATGCAGTTACAGGAAGTGAGCAGTGGGAAAAGTCACTGGTATCAGGTCATGTGGGGGCTACCAGGGGTTGGTAGCCGGGTAGTTGGCATGCAGCAGTTTACTCAGTGAACACAAGGGGAACTGGGGAAAGAAAGGTCAGAATTGCATCTGTAAAAAAAATTATAGAAAGGGTATGTATGGAGCTATAGAGGCAATGAAGTGTAAAGAGAAGGATTCAGGAAACCTGCCTTTGACCCTGGCCCTACCACAAACAGATAGAATGATTGTGGCAAATCTTTTGGCTTCCTAGAGAGTTGTACACCCCACTCCAGTTCTCTTGCCTGGAAAATCCCATGGACGGAGGAACCTGGTGGGCTGCAGTCCATGGGGTTGCGACTGAGCGACTTCACTTTCACCTTTCACTTTCACACAATGGAGAAGGAAATGGCAACCAACTCCAGTGTTCTTGCCTGGAGAATCCCAGGGACGGCGGAACCTGGTGGGCTGCCGTCTATGGGGTCGCACAGAGTCGGAGACGACTGAAGCGATTTAGCAGCAGAGAGTTTTGATGCACTCATCAATAAAGTGATCAAGTTACCTGAAAGGTCTATTCCAAGTCTGAAGTCCTTCAATTTTATGTCTGTCCATCTCCAGATCTAAAGCACCTGTAAAGAGGTAGTAATCCTCTCATGAAGATGTCATGGCCACAGGAATCAAGTGTGTATTGTTCTTCCACAGAACTGAGCGGCATCAGTTATTGGTTTGCAGGAATTGTAACAATCAGTGGCCTTGAAAAGAACAAGGACTAGATTTTCCAAGTCCCTCCCTGAGCCTCTGTTTTCTTTTCTGGAAAATGTAAAGAATAATTGCCTCAAAATTATTGCCTTTTCAGTTTTGGATCAAATGAGATAATGTATATGAAGGTATTTTGTAAATTCTGAAAAATATATACTTAATATGAGAAACCCTTCAGTTCAGTTCAGTTCAGTCTCTCAGTCATGTCTGATTCTTTGCAACCCCATGAACTGCAGCACGCCAGGCCTCCCTGTCCATCACCAGCTCCCAGAGTTCTCTCAGACTTGCGTCTATCGAGTCAGTGATGCCACCCAGCCATCTCATCCTCCTGCCCCCCCATGCCTCCCAGCATCAGAATCTTTTCCAGTGAGTCAACTCTTCGCATGAGGTGGCCAAAGTATGGGGAAACCCTTAGTGCTGCATAGTTTTAAAAAACTATCTTGAGGAAGTAGAGGCCTTATCAGTATATAAATTCATGTTATAAAATCAGCTCCACTCCTGTCTCTCTAGTTTATGTCTCTACGTTTATTTTTTTCTATGTGTAATTCATATTTTATTTTCTTTTCTCTATTTTTTATGAGAAAAAATATGCTATCTTGAATTCTCTTTGAACTAATACAGAGTATAAATAAAAACCACACAAGCTTCATCTCATACATTTTATTTAGCCCCCAAAATCCAAAGACATTTTTCAAGAAAAATTTCACAGGCAAAAATGATAGAAATAAACCGTTCTTCCCTTAAATCGTAGGATACTTCCTAGGATTTTCCGTTCAGTTTATTTTCAGCTATTTCACTCCCCTAAGGATGAATTCTGATAACCTCATCTCTCAGTCTTACCTCACATGTGGTCTGAAGATCATGACTATGAAATTTAAAGATAGTCTATATTCTCCAAGGTCTCCTTGTTCAAATTTTCCACAACATTTTTAAGTAGAGCATTACATTAGAATTTTGAATTTGCTCTTCCCGAACAAACTTTTCATGTGTTTAAACTTTCTCTGGTTTTGATGGCTCAGACTGTGGGAAGAGAGGTAGGGGGGAATAGGATAGAAGAGTGGTATGGAATACTGTCATCATAGGTTCTTACTTCGGTTTCCGTGGTTTCCTTGGCTAGCCCTTGATGCGCTCTGGGAGCCCTGTGATCCTTGTGAAATGGTATGCACAATGCTGTATGTATTTGCATATATGTAATTTTATGGGAGAGATCCCTGCATGAGTCCATGACCCAGAAATAATTAAGAACCATGGTGAAATGATTTCAGCCATTTCTAAAGACCATGCAGAACTAATTTTCCTGCAAATACTAATAATCTCAGTATCAGTTTTGGAGGAAGAGAGAGGTTCAAATCCTGAATTTATCTCCTATCAGTTGAGTGACCTTGGATAAATTACTAAACTCTCTAAGCCTTAGATTCCTCATGAGATGACACAAGTGCAGTGTCTAGCAAAGTGTCAAGATCGAAGGAGACACTAAGTCAACACTGAAGTCATTTCTGCCTTCCCTTCATCCTCTGCCTGTCCTTCACCTCCAACTCGTCGCTACAAACTGTAGGAGTTAAACAAACCCAACAAAGACACTGCCTGGAAGAGGATTAGAGTCTCTTTGTGCTAAGTCATGGGTAGTTTTGGCTTGAGGAAGACTAATGGGAGAGGTACAGTGTTATCTTAGAGGACAGAATTTTGTTCTGGGAAATAAGGGTAGATTTTACAGGAGAGCCATCTAAACTGAGCCTCAAAGGACATTATCTTTCATGGTTACTGCTTTAAACCTAATCATTCCAAATGCTTCAACAGCCCTCTCCACTGTACTTCATTCACCTTACCCATCGCATCAGCCATTTATATTCTTGCCGGGTAACACACTTAGTACTCCCTATCTTACTTTCCTACTTGTGACCTGTTTCTGACCACTTGTCAAAGCCAAAGATGACTGTTTTCTCTCTTCCATTCCATTCTGCTCCTTCTTTAAAGGTTTACTTGAAGAGTCAAAATGAAATGATTGCAAATTCACATCCTTAATCACAGTGTGTGCAGGTGAGTGAAGAAACTTTCTTTTATGTGTTGTTGTCCAGTTGCTCAGTCGTATCTGACTCTTTGTGACCCCGTGTACTGGAGCACGCCCAGCTTCCCTGTCCTTCACCATTCCCGGAGCTTGCTCAAACTTTGTATGTAGGTTAGTTTTTTTAATCAGTGGACTTAACATTAATGATAGAACGGGATCTATGTAGGTGTGTGAATGAGAGAAACAGTGAATATTAGAATAATAATAAGCTCATAATAAGCTCAACCAAAATTGTGTTCTTAAATTACCCACTTTTCTAAGTCCTTAACAGTGGCCTGGGGAAAGGCCCTATATTGGATTCCAGGAGGTCTAAATTATAGTCTTTCTTGCCACTAACAAGCTGACCCTGAGAATTTTTGTCATATATTCAATAGAAATAATAATTCCAGTTGCTAATAGAATTGCTGGGAGGTAGATGTGAGGGAACTCTGAAAAGTACGTTATTCCTGGTAGAAAGTCTATATACCAAATCTCAGTTGAATGATTTTCTGCAAATGTATCTAAGTACATTAGAAGACTGACCCTTACAGAACCGCATTAAATGTCAGCAATATTTTACTCTCTGCATTGCTGGGTTTTGTCAGCAGAGACTAGACCATGCAGTTACTTCAAATCCTTCCCTCCACTTATCCTTGCTATGTTCTATGTCCTATGTTTATTGGTAGGGACCCTTATTTTGGGAAAGTCAGGATCATTATAAGAATGAGGAAACATGAGACATATACCTCATGTAATGCGAAGAGAGAACCAATTATCACTCCCATGAGTACTTCAATTTATTTTAATCATTACCCATAAAGGTCTTTAAATTTTTATAAAGGGAAAACCATTTCTCTCCATTTTTGAGGACATGATAAGCTATCCCAATGGGAGGTGTGGACACAGAAAACCTTCTGTCACTGATATCTTTTGTTAGAGATGGGTGCCAGGAACTATGAGATCACATGTCAACCTTCTTCCACCTCCCTTTCCTCCTGTATCAGGAAGATCCCCTGGAGAAAGGAAAGACAACCCACTCCAGTATTTTGCCTGGAGAATTCCATGGACTGAGGAGCCTGGCATGCTGCAGTCCTTGGGGTCTCAAAGAGTTGGACGTGACTGAGTGACTAACACTATCCTCTGGTATACTCTTCATCTCTACATTTAGCGATTTCATTCTCAGAATATTCAACACATGGAGTGAGAGAGGAAAACGATATCAAAGAGTCACATTTTCACTTCTAAAATGGAGAAAATAGAAGTCTACTTCTTCCAGCTTTTTGATTTAAAAAAGTTATTAAAAGAATAAATCTTTTCTTCCAAAATTGAGATTACCTCTAAAGACCCACATTCAAAAATCTGCAAGGTTAATTTAGATTTGCCTAAGAATCATTGCTGCACTGCTACTCTTTTAAATTTCTCAATTTAAGGAATCTGGGGATCAATTCTCAACAATTTCTTCAAATAAATAGATTTTTAAAACTACAGTATAACCTTAAAACAGCAATAAACATTTATTCCCACACGAGGTTTGCGCATCAGAAATCTAGGAGCAGCTTAGCTCAGTGGCCCTGGCTTGGAGGTTTCTCATGGGGTTTCAGTTAATCTCTCAGCCAGATCGGTAGCCTGCAGACAGCTGAAGGCTTGACTAGGGCTGGATGGTTTATTTCCAAGGTGGCTCATGCACATGACTGAGGCCTTAGTTCTTTACGACGTGGACCTCCCAGAGAACTGCTTAGTGTCTTTGTGACATGGAAGCTGATTTCTCCCAGTGGGAGAGAGGTGAGAGAGTGAGCAGGAGGCCAAAACCTCAGTATCTTTTATGACCTATCCTTGGAAATCCTAGTTGCTCAAATGAACAGCTGGACATTTGGGTCTGGAGCTTAGGGGAGAGGTCTGAGCTCCAGGCAGAAATACCATATTGCTGGTATGGTTATTGGGCCCAAATGTTTTTTTCAAGTGTCTGGTAGAGACTTGTGGTTCTTTTATTTTTGTTTTTAAACCTCTTAATGTGTTTATTTTAAACTTTTTTTTGGACAATAAGTTTCCCTCTCAACAAAAAAGTATTGGTTGTCCCATACGCCCCCCGCCACCATCCCCACCGGCCAGATCAGTCCCTGCTGCAAGGGCACTTCTGTTGCCCCTGAAATCTGGAAATAAATATCAAAAGAAATGGCATCAAGTCTTCATATTGAGTGATGGCACGAAGTAGGCCCCAGAAACCTGTCATGCAGAGTGTTACCAGGTCTGGACAGCCTCGAGGTGTCGTGGAGAATGTGGGGGCTTGTTGCTGTGGTCATCTGTCCCTGGGCGCGGGGGCTGCGCAGAGTCCCACCAGGCGGCTGGCTGCACAGAGGCTGCCTGCAACCTGTCCAGGAAGTTGTCCAGGGCTGGGATGCCTTCTTTCAGGCATTTGTGCTTGCGCTTCTCCACCACCACTTTACTGGGGCAGCTGGTGTTGTTGAAGGGGTCGCCAGGCAGGATCTGTCTGTGGTCGAACACACACTGGGGGAAGGCCTGGCCACCGGTGTTGGACCTCAGGTCAGTAGTGAAGCCAAAGGACTCATTGACAGGCAGGTAGGCCTTCACGACAAACATGGGGGTGCCAGCCAGCTGGGTCTCCTCAAAGATGTGGCCCCGGTTCCTGTTCAGGACACCATAGATGCCACCAACCACTTGTCTTGGACACTGGATCTCCACAAGGTAGATGAGCTCCATGAGCCGGGCTGGGCAATCAGCACACTGGTGTACAGGCAGCACTGGGCCATGGGGATACTCTGGCCACCCCCACAGTGGATGGCATCGGTGTGCAGTGTCACATCACGAACATCAAAGCACACTCCCCACATGTACTTCTCACACAGAGCCCTCTCCTTGGTGGCCCCACTGGGAGCCAGCCACCACACTATCCTTGATTTCACTGAGGTATTGCATGCCCTTGGCAATGTCCGTGAGGATGCTGGTGCCCATGCCGTCAGGGCCGAAGCACCAGATCTTGCGGGCCTTGGCCATATCCCACTCATAATCCTCGGCCAGGTAGTGGGCTCCCTGCTTGAGCTCCTGGCGGGCAGACACTTTGCCCTTGTCGATGTCCTTGGCCAGGCCATTGGGGAAGGGCCGTGCCTTCATGTAAAGCCAATTGTGCTTGATGGGGAACTTGGACAGGCAGAGCATGTTCAACTCCTCGCTGACAGTCTCCTGGTATGAGACAACTGGGTCAGATTTCTCTTGATGGGGATGCAGGCATGGTCCTCCTCCATGTCCTTGAGGCAGATCTCCAAGTGCAACTCCCCAGCCCCCCATGATGATGTGCTCCCTGGACTCCTTGATGATACACTGCACCATGGGGTCCCACTTGGCCAGCTGATTCAGGCCCTCCACCAGCTTGGGCAGGTTGGCTGGGTTCTTTGCCTCCACAGTGACCCTGACAACAGGGCTCACACTGAACTTCGTTACCCATGTGTTGTGGCTATACTCAAAGGTGGTGATGGTGTCAGTCTTCACCAGGAACTGGTCCATGCCCACCAGGCCCATGATGTTGCAACAAGACGCATCCTCAATGGGCTCCACATAACAGCCCATCATCAGGATTGNATCTATATATATATGTTCTGTGTATCTGTTAAGTATCTGACAATTATTGTTAAACTTCACATACACTTAACACAATTGAAAATGTGTAACAAACCACCCAAATCATCTAATCTTAACAAATCTGGTAGCTTTTCCTGAGAGTTTTATTTTAAATTGGAGTATGATTGACTTTCAATGTTGTGTTAGTTCTTGGTGTGCAGCAAAGTGGTTCAGTTATACATACATATGTTCTTTTTCAGATTCTTTTTCCTTACAAGTTGTTACAAATATTAATATAGTTCCCTGTTCTACATAGTTCCTTGTTGGTTATCTGTTTTACACATAATAGTATGTATATGTTAATCTCACTGATAGTATTTTTTTATTTAAAGAAAAACAATAATAATCAGAAATGAAAGAAATGTGAGAAAGTGAGAATTCTTTTGTAAAACTTGAAAGGGCAAATTGATTTTTACAAAGATGGTGAAATGAGTATCAAAATGCTTTAATACATACAAACTCTTTAACCTAAATTTCCAAGTTCTGATAATATAGCTAAAAAAATACAGAATAAATATACAGAGAAAAAAATTTTTTTGATAGAAAAAGAGACTGAGGCTTAAAGAGATTAAGTAATTTCTCATTTCATGATAGCTAGTAAGTGACAGTGCTGGAGGAAGCTGGTTGTGTGGGTCTAATGAGAGTTCTGACCTCCGCATACAAATTTAGAAGTCATTAGCATATAACACGTAAGAAAAACATATTTGTCCTCCACAAGGAATTGATGAAAGCTTTATGTCCATGAAAAAGGGTTATATTCACTGTCCCAAGAGAACTCACAGGATGGTATATATAGTAAATCAGGCTTAGAAACCTGATTTCTCTGCACATCAAGAGTGAATCCATCTTTCAGAAATGGCTCACGTTAACCTAGTTTATGAATCTGATTTTTAAAAGTAGAATGTCAATTGCAATGAGAAATCACTCTCCCAGAGATGGGAATACATAAAATTAATGCCACTAATTTTTTCTTATCCTAGACAAAGAGTAAAATGTTATGGAAATATTTGATGACTTTAAGCAGAGGGAACATGAAACATTCATCTTATGTTTGGGATGACCTTTCTGGGGACAAGAATCTGTGACTCCTAGTGCCTTTCATTTTCTCACTCATTTCATCAGCCCTACTATACCCTGATGTCTCATTCTGATCTGAAAGCTGTACCGGTTTGGCCTCCAAAAGCATTTGTAAACCTGGTCCAATGGCCTTATTCCTGGGCGCTCAGTCTCTCAGTTGTGTCTAACTCTTTTCGACCCTAATGGCCTTACTCAAGTACCAAATACTTGGATGAGTCAAAAACTCCCCTAAGTAATGTTTCAGTGAAAGTGAAAGTGAAATTGTAGTTGCTCAGTCGAATCTGACTCTTTGCCACCCCATGGACTGTAGCCCACCAAGCTCCTCTGTCCATGGAATTCTCCAGCTCAGAATACTGGAGTGGGTTGCCATTCCCTTCTGCAGGGGATCTTCCCAACCGAGGGATCAAACCCAGGTCTCGTGTACCGAAGGCAGATTCTTTACCTTCTGAGCCACCAGGGAAGCTATACTATTTCAATAGAGAATATCAATTTTTATCTACAAGATTTTCATTTTTTGAGCCTCTAATACTGACTAGNTGTAGTTGCTCAGTCGAGTCTGACTCTTTGCCACCCCATGGACTGTAGCCCACCAAGCTCCTCTGTCCATGGAATTCTCCAGCTCAGAATACTGGAGTGGGTTGCCATTCCCTTCTGCAGGGGATCTTCCCAACCGAGGGATCAAACCCAGGTCTCGTGTACCGAAGGCAGATTCTTTACCTTCTGAGCCACCAGGGAAGCTATACTATTTCAATAGAGAATATCAATTTTTATCTACAAGATTTTCATTTTTTGAGCCTCTAATACTGACTAATCCTCCTTCTGATGGGCTTAGCTGATTCAATCAAATTACCATCAAGTTCTGTCCCCAGGATTCAACCTGTATTTTTAAGTCTCTCCTGTAACTTCATTTTGCAGTATATTAAGCCCCCAACTCATTACCTGCCATCTGACCTACCAAAGACATTGATCCCATCCGTTCTTGAGTTCCTTAGTCTGTTAAGTGATGTTAAGTGAAGTTGTTCAGTCATGTCCGACTCTTTGTGACCCCACAGACTATAGCCTACCAGGCTTCTCAGTCCATGGAATTTTCCAGGCAAGAGTACTGGAGTGGGTTGCCATTTTCTTTTCCAGGGGATCTTCCTAACCCAGGGATCGAACCCGGGTCCTCCGCATTGGAGGCAAATGCTTTACCCATTGAGCCTATAGAATGGGAAAAATAGTATCAGAATCATAGGATAACCGTGCAGAGCCTTGGGCATGTGAAGCTATCTGTGTGTTATCACTGCATGGTTGTCATCATTGTTAACATGCTGAATTGTTAACATTAATTCTCAGGGCACAAACTTACACCTAAGTTCTTAGGTGAATGCTTGCTGTAAAACCCAATGATTGTAATGTCTGTCATATGTAGTTCTGATGCTAAGAAAAAAAATGGTACAGTGGGCTCTGTAACTTGAACATCAAAACTGAACTGAAAAGCAGTAATCAGAAAGAGTTTTAAAATTAGGAAACATGGTGTTTTGGTGTTTTCATTTTTCTTTTAGCAGTAGATCCCATTAGTATTCAAGTAAAGTTCATGAATAACTGCTCAGAATAATGCTTTAAAAGGTACAAAAAAAATAAGGATTATAGGAAAAAATTATATTAGAATTATATTAAAATATTCCCCAAATAAATTTCTGTTAGAGTAATATGTGCACTTCTTTATGAATATATTAAAAACCAATATCTAAGAAGCGATCTAATAATGACCATAATTTAGCAGTTGGGATGTGTGTAAATGATACAAGATATTTGTATCGATTGTACTGTTAGATGACAATATCCATACTCCTATTAGTGACATAGCCATAGATACTGCTAATAAACCATAGTATTGGCAACAATCATAACTGAATAAAATGTTGAATTTCGACTAGAGTTAATACAAATAAAGATCCCCTCATCTGAGGGGCATGTTCTTTACAGAGAGACAGCAGGACCTACGAACCTAAGAAAGATATTATATCAGGTAGGTTACTTGCTGTGGTAAACAACAGAAAATCAACATTTTGAGATTTATTATTGACTTAAGGAATACAGGTGATTTATAGCCCTTGCTCAACAGAAAAACTCCAGAGAGGAGCAAAAAGTTTTACATGAAAATTTCCAGGGTAAAAAAATCTATTTCTTCCAGATGTACTCTCTCCAGAGAACTCCCTAGCAAACCTCCGTTTACACTTCATTGACCCAAACTGCATACTTATTCCTGGACCATGTCCTGTGGCAGAGAAATTCCATTCCATTGGCTTACCAACCACTGGGTGAGTTCCTGAACAGTCATTCACAGGAAGCACCGTGCTCCCTCTGGACCAGTTGCTCAAGCAGAGCTTTGGCATTCAAGTGTGTGTTGGGCATTTTAGGTTGCTAGAACAACTGCAAGAGGAAGTTAGGGGTGCAGAACACCCCCAAGATTCCTGAGACAGTTCTGCAAAGAGTTGCCCAGCCCCAAATACCATTGTGCCTGGTGCTAAGAAATACTGCTGTAGATACCACCCTTGAATGTCACTCGCTTCTTATAGAGCTGTGGTATAATAAGAAATACTTTTGGTTTGTCTCCATTCGTGGCACATAGCTCCTGAAACCCTTGGAATTTCCCGAGTGATCAGAGAGTCCTTTGTATTCATGTGTGTGTGTGTGTGTGTGTGTGTGTGTTTTGTGTGTGTATGCTTGCTTAGTCACGCACACACTCTTTGCCACCCCATGTGACTCTTTGCTACCCCATGGACTGTAGCCTGCCAGGCTCCTTTGTCCATGGGGATTCTCCAGGCAAGAATACCAGAGTGGGTTGCCATGCCCTTCTCCAGGGGATCTTCCCAGCCCAAGGATTGAACCCAGGTCTCCCACACTGCAGGCAGATTCTTTACTGTCAGAGCCACCACGGAAGCCATTTTTATCCATAAAGAACTTCTTTTTTGATCACCTGGGATTTTAAGCTAATACGATGACTTAAAGCTGTGTCCCTACATAGCCTCAGGATTGGACTGGTCACCAGAAAGACTGAGTGATTAAAATGGTTGGAACTTTCAGGCCCACCCACAAACCTCTAGGAAAGGGAGGGGTTGCTGCAGATTAAGCTCTATATAAATTTTTGTTGTTGTTGTTTTTAATTTTCTTTGGAATAGAAATTGCTTTACAAAGTTATATTAGTTTCTGCTGTGCAGCAAAGTCAGAGAAGGCGATGGCACCCCACTCCAGTACTCTTGCCTGGAAAATCCCATGGACGGAGGGAGGAGCCTGGTGGGCTGCAGTCCATGGGGTCGCTAAGAGTCAGACACGACTGAGCGACTTCACTTTCACTTCTCACTTTCATATATTGGAGNGGGGGGGTGGGGGAGATATGGATATCTGAGCAAAAGTGTGGAAAGAATGGTAAATGGGTTTGGAGAAGACAACTGACTACAGCTGCTACAGATATTATAGATTTCAGAAGCAGAGAGCCTGGGGTTTAAATCCTGGTTCTTCCTTTCCAACGCTGTGTGATCTTGAGCAAGTTAATGAATGTTTAAAAGCTTTATTTTCTTTAATAAGTAAAAATGGAATAATAAAACCTACCTCTGAGATTTCTGAGAGGATTGATTAGAGAATGTATGCAAGTCTGTCAAACATCCTGGTCCCTGGAAGAGATGCCATAGAGTGCCAGCTTCCTTTCTTCCTGCTCTTTTATGCCTGAATTTGCAGGATAGCTATCTGATAGGATCCCAAGGGATCAGTACCTTGCTGTTTCCAGCAAATGTTTTTGAGGTGCTAAGATCTTCTAATGACAGCACGAGCCATCATTTAAACCATTAGATTAGGAACATTACAGATGGCCCTAGCACAATGTGCTCAGTGTCACAGATGGCTCATAACAGCAAGTCAGTAGTAATAAGCAGGAAGACACATAGCAGTTTTAGCTCTGGGCTTTCAACCACTTCTTAAATATACTAGTCCTGTATAAAATAAATAAAGTATGTATGCACACGTATGTTTGACTTTCTGTATACTTCATTTTAAATTATTTTATTATTATTTTTTGGCCGGGCTATGTAGCTTGTGGGATCTTAGTTCTCCAAGCAGGGGTTGAAGCCAGGCTACAGCAGTGAAAGAGCTGAGTATAACTACTGGAACGCCAAGGAATTCCCTCTATATGTTTCATAATCAGGTGAAGATGCATAGGAAAATGATCTCAGTTCCATTTTATTTTTAACTGGAGGATAATTGCTTTACAATGTTACACTGGTTTCTGCTGTACAACAACATGAATCAGCTGTAAGTATACATATATCCCCACCCTCTTGAGCATTCCAGTTTTGAAGGCATCTTCTTTCCTTCAAAGAGAGGTCTTTGTGCATCCTGCATCCTGCCCTCCCTGTCTGGAAGAGAACTCTTATTTTTCTTTCAGAGTCCATGCGAATGATCAATTCCTCGGGAAAGTCCTTCCAATTTTCCAGACTAAGTTGGAGCTCCTGTTTTTGTTCTCATAGCCTTGCATTTTTGTTATCTACTGATGTATTACAAACCACGACTACATTCAGTGGATTAAATACTCACAGGCTATGATTTCCCATGATTCTTTGGGTTGATCCGGTGGTTCTTCTGCTTTATGACACTTTGACTGTAGTGCAGAGATAGCTGGAAGGTCCCGAGGCCGGCCTATCACACTGGACACCAGCTGGGAGCTCAGTTAGAGCTGCCGATCAAGGCCCTTGGTGATCCTCCACAGGGACCATGCATTTCCAGAATGGCAACTGGATTCTAAGAAAGTGCATTCAAAGAGGCCCAGTCCCATTGAGCAAGTACTCATCAAACCCCTGCTGATTCCATGTATATAATGGCCCAACAGTCACAGTTAATTATTTGGCCAAACCAACGTCAACATGGAAGAAGACTGCACAAGGTTTGGTTCACTGGGGGCTGAAGTCTGCCACATCCAGTGAAACTTTCCTTCGTAGAACTCATCATTGTCTGCAGTCATGTATATATGTATATGCCAGTTACTGTGGAACAGAGCCTTAAATGCAACTGAAATGATTTGCTGAGGCCCATGCATGCATGGATGCTCAGTCACTTCGGTCATGTCCCACTCTTTTTGACTTTATGGCCTAGCCTACCCGGCTCCTCTGTCCATGGGACTCTCCAGGCAAGCATACTGGAGTGGGTTGCCATTTGCTCCTCCAGGGTATCTTCCAGATCCAGGGATCGAACTCATGTCTGCTGTGTTTCCTGCACGGTAGGCAGATTCTTTACAGCTGAGCCACCAGGAAGCCCTGCAGAAGTCCACGTGACCGAGAAACTAACAGGAGGTGCCACAGTGCAGGTCTTACAAGAGGGATTGGTCCTGTCCACTGTTAGCTGACCACCTACCACCACACTATTTCGAGGATAATGGTAGGTATTCTGTGTTCCCTCTCATCTCAAGCCAAGGGAGAAGGATTTCAAGATTTATTTGAAGAACTTAACGTGTGATCCTTGAATTTTGATGCACCATTCCTGTGAGCATCCCAGTGCTTGTAAGCACCAGGATTGTTTGTGGGCATCAGACCCTACAAGGGGATTGTCCTGCCAGGCAGCCCTTCTGAATAAAGGACTCTGTACATGTCCTTGACAGACACCCAATGATGTTTTCTACCAAAAGACATTAGCTGCATTTATCAAGTGCCTCTCATTCCAGGATATCACATACATTTTTTTTTTAATGTGTAGGACAACCTTGCAAGGTATGTAGATTTTATTCATGTTTTACAGATGAGAAAGCAAATTGAGATTGAAATACATGCCACCATCATATAGCTGATAAATACCAGAGCTGTGTTTCCACCCTTGGTCTGTCTGTCTTCAAAATTCCAGTCCTTTCACCAGCACCCCACTGACACAGCTCAGGCAGACAGGGAGACGACAGCCCATGAGCAGCAATGAAGGCCCAGTGCGCTGGGTCTTCTCCAGTTGTGGTGAGGAGGGGCTACTCTCTAGTTGTGGTGCGTGGGCCTCTCTCGTTGCAGAGCACGGGCTTTATGCATGTGGGCTCAGTAGTTGCGGCTTGCGGGCTTAGTTGCCCTGAGGCAGGTGGGATCTTCCCAGACCAGGGACCAAACCTGTGTCCTCGGCATTGGCAGGCTGATTCTTCACCACTGGGTCATCAGGGAGGTCTGACGCGTGTCTTCAAAGGCGGACATGGAGAACAAGTTTGGGGTATATTTGATAGGGATGAGTGCCTATAAAAAGAAGCGGGTGGAAGCGGCGTTGGGCAGATGGAGAAGCTGCAGTGCAGGCACCAGGAACCATGCAGCAGCTTGGGGACACGTAGTGTCCACTGTGTGTCATCCTTCAGGCTGGAAGACTGGACCCGATACCTCTGCCTTACGCAGGCACAGGATGCGTGTTGCCCCCACGTGATGGTTAATTTTGTCAACTTGATGGGGACATGGGGAGCTCGCATACTTGGCTAATGTTATTTCCGGATGTGTCTGTGGGGGTGTTTCTGGATGACATTAACATCTGAACTGGTAGAGTAGGTGAGGCAGATTGCCTTCCCCATGTGGGTGGGCATCATCCCATCAGCTGAGGACCTGAATAGAGCAACGGTGTAGCGGAAGGGTGGATTTGAGGTCTCTGCCTGGTGGTGAAGCTGGGATCTTGGTCTTGTGTACTTGGACTGGGCCTTACATCATCACCTCCTCTGGTTCCCAGGCCTTGTGATTTGGACTGGAATTGACACCGCTGTTTTTCCTGCTTGCAGATGGCAGATCATGGGGTTCTCATCATGTGAGCCAATATCTTGTAATAAGTCAGCCTCTCACTGTGTAATTTCAATCTTTTTCAGGGCTTTCCTGCTGGCTCAGTGGTAAAGAATCTGCCTGCCAATGCAGGAGATGCGGGTTTGATCCCTGGTCTGGAAAGATCCCCTGAAGAAGGAAATGGCAACCCACTCCAGTATTCTTCCCTGGAGAATCCCCACAGACAGAGGAGGGTCCCAAAAAAGTCAGACACAACTTAGTGACTGAACAACAATCTTTTTCTATCTCTATATCCTATTGACTCTGTTTCTCTAGAGAACTCTAGTACACCCAGGAAACACCTGTCCTAAGGCAGGGTTCTCTCTGCAGCTGAGACCAGCCCCAAA
The DNA here is from genome assembly GCA_006410675.1 of Oreotragus oreotragus. Classification (NCBI taxonomy): domain Eukaryota; kingdom Metazoa; phylum Chordata; class Mammalia; order Artiodactyla; family Bovidae; genus Oreotragus; species Oreotragus oreotragus. Next base: position 16,478 of record SJYX01019955.1, read on the forward strand.
GTGGCCGACAAGTGGTGTTATCTGCTATCTGCACACCCAGCAGCTGGCAGCTCGTCCTTCCTGCGCTTGGCAGCACATCTCCATGTCTACCACACATCTGAGCTATTCGTTTGTGGCATTTTTAGTTTTTGACTTAAAATTATACCTTATTAGCATTTATGTTTTAACAAAAATTGTCTTGACATTCATTTACCATTTTATCAGATTTGAGCGTGTGATTTAAAATCTAACTGCTGGTTAAAATGATAACTTTCATGTTATGTATATTTTATAACAGTAAAATAACCCATGACTCCTACACATTACCTATATGAGAGTCTAAATTCCTTGTCACGGTCCATGAAACCTATCAGAGTCAGAGCTGAAACTATATTTACAAGCTTCTACTGTTGATCAGTCTTGCCCCATTCTCAGCCTCCCATCCTGGACTGCTCCTGCTTCTGACCAATGCTTCAGTGATATTCAGCTTTTCACTGATCCCCAAATAGTCCATCTTCTTCATCTAATTAGCGTTTTTGCACAGCCTAGATTATTTGCATTATGCTTCCTTGACTTCTCTGCCTGATGAAATCCTACGAATACCATTCAAGACAAAACATAAAGGGGGCTTCCCTGGTGGCTCAGAGGTAGAGAGTCTGCCTGCCAATGCAGGAGACATGGGTTTGATCCCTAGTCTGGGAAGATCCCACATGTTGACGGGCAACTAAGCCTGTGTGCCAAAACCAGTGAGCCCGGGAAATGCAACTACTAAGCCCATACTCCCCAACTACTGAAGCCTGCACCCTGGAGTCTGTGCCGTGCAGCAGGCGAAGCCACCTCAATGGGAAGCCCATGCGCCGCCACTGTAGAGAGGCTCACCACAACTAGAGAAAGGCCCACACAGCAACGAAGACCCAGCACAGGTAAAAATAAAAATAAATGAAATTCCACGGACAAGACAAAATATAAATACTATTTGACTCTTGGCAAATTTTCTATATCCTTCTGCTTTCCTGTTATGTAGCTTCTAAGTATTCTTGGTTTACATATACATGCGTGTGTATGATTGCATTACATATACATGTCACATCATTGCACTGTGTCAGGATGATTTTGGCTGCAAGTAGCAGAAAAATAGACAGGTTCTGCCTTTCTATTGGTTCCATTCCTTTTAACCAATGATTCTATTTAATGTAAACATTGGATATCTACTGGCTATGTGGCACCATTTGGCACCCTCTGTTTAAGGTCATCTTCAGTGAAATCTGGCAAACGTCGGTAAGGCACCATGTTCCATCCTGTGTAGCATTTGAAGAGCTGAGAAAGTCAAGATGAATGAGGCAGGGAAGAGTCAAGACAACTGAGCAGTGACCTGGGTGACTGTGTCACAGAGATACAGGATCGTTGCCCTATGCAGGGAATTAACCGCTGCTTCTCAGCTGAGAAGCAAGAGGGATTGGGAGAGGATTCCACGTGGAAGGAACAAAAGTGAGGCATGGAACAGGAGTTCAGGCTGTGGTTGGGGATGATGAAACCCTTGGCTAGAGCACAGAGCATATGCAGGTGGGCACCAAGCAAAACAACTCAACAGAAATCTGGGGCGGCATCGTGGAAAGCATTGTTCAGAGAGAGCTGAGTCATCGAGGCTTTTGAACAGAACTGAGGCTTGCTCCCAGTCCTGCTCCATGAGTGTCTCCTGGGGAGCATCATGTCAGCCCTTGACTGCATGGGCGTCTTATTCTCATTCTTTCCTGACAGCAAAGGCTCCTTTTAAAATAAAAAACAAAACAAATAAACCAAAAAAGCCCTGTCCTTGAACTGAATCTCTTTCTAGTAACTTTCTCCTAAACAACCAAGCCCATGAGAACAGGCTAGAATCTCTGTGTCCCTTGCTTTTTTGTGTGTTTTTATTTTTGAGCAGGGGCTTCAGCTGGTGGCTTGGGGGTTCCCAGGTGGCTCGAGTGTTAAATAACCTGCCTGCCAATGCAGGAGATGTAAGAGACGTGGGTTCAGTCCCTGGGTCAGGACGATCCCTTGGAGGAGGGCATGGCAACCCACTCCAATATTCCTGCCTGGAGAATCCCAAGGACAGAGAAGCCTGGAAGGCTACAGTCCACAGGGTCGCAAAGAGTTGGACACGACTAAAGTGACTTAGCATGCATACACTGTGGCTTATGGAGGTTTTATTTGCCCCACAAGAGGTTGAGTCAGAGCCCTTGGGAATGAAAGCCTGGAGTTCTAACCACTGGAAAAGCAGGCGGCTCCCACCCCTGCTTCTGTTATAGCTATGTATCTATCGATTGTCTACGCGTGTGTGTGGTTAGTCACTCAGTTGTGTCCGAATCTTTATGACCCCATGGACTGCAGCCCACCAGGATCCTTTGTCCATGGAATTTTCCAAGCAAGAATACTGGAGTGGGTTGCCATGCCCTTCTGCAGGGGATCTTCCCAACCCAGGGATTAAACCTAGTTCTTCTGCATTGCAGGTGGATTCTTTACCGTCTGAGCCACCAGGGAAGGTGGCGGATTATCTATCTATTTACCCACACAAGCGCACGCGTGCACACACACACACACATACACACATACACACACACACACATCCTACTGGTTCTGCTTTCCCTTTCCATTTCCTTCTCCAAGGGATTTTCCCTTTCTCTGGGCAGCCTGAACCAACAGCAGGGGATCTCAAATTCGAAGTGTGTTAGACTCACGCAAGGTATCTTTCTCGTAATACCAAAGATGCAGTGAGTCCCTTTCTCACAGTTTGGCCTCAGTAAGTCTGGGATGGGCCTGAAAATGTGCATTTTCACAGTCTCTTCTGTTGACTCTCACTCATGTGGCGAGAGAGTCACATTTGAGAAACACTGCTCTGCATACTCTTTCTGGAGGATCTCATCAATTCTCCTGTCTCTAATGTTGTCTATGAGATGATTACTTTCAGATCGATTTTTCTTGGCCAGAACTCCCTTGATTCCAGGTTTCTATAACTGTTTCACATTCAGCTACTTGTTCCTTAAGCAGCTAATCTCACTGTTTCCCCTATAACATCTTTTTATTTTTCAATTGACAATTCCAGTTTATTTTTAATATTTATTTTTATTTATTTATGTATTTGTCCACACAGGGTCTTAGTTGCAGCACATGCAATCTTCCAACTTTGTTGTGGCAAGTGAGATCTAGTTACCTGATCAAGGATCGAACACGGGCCCCCTGCATTGAGAGCATGGAGTCTTAGCCACTGGACCACCAGGGAAGTCCCTGTAACATTATTTCAGTGAAGGACACCAACATGTATCTGTTCATTTAAAGGAAGAACCTGGAGTCCTACTGAAACCCTTCCTCCCGCTTCTCCACTTCCTTAGTATCTTTTGTATCTTCCCATCTTTCCACCCCACTGCCATTGCCGTGGTCTGAACCCCCAAACCTCTGGAACCTGGACAGTTTTAATTAACTCTACCCCCTACTCATCCCCTACCCTCCCAATCCAATCTCCCCTGTTTTGCCAGATCCATTTTCTAAAATCAAATCTGATCACAGTTAAACCCTTTAATTGCTTCTACAGCCTACAGGATAAAGCCTCAATTCCCAGGATGACGCAAAATCTGCCCTCTTCCTTTAGCCCTGCTCCCCTTTAGGTAATGCCTCCCTTCCATCTCAGGCTTGTGCTGTGCCCAGCTGTTTGCAGCTACCAAAACACACAAGGCTGTTCTTGGCATTTTTGTGATACTGGTTAACCTGATTCATCTAACTAGAATGTGCTTTCTGTTCACGCAAAATACATTTCACTCATCTCACAAGACTCACGAATCATCTTTGCCATCAAGCCTTTTCTGATATTTTCAGGTAAAATCAAACGTTTCCAGTCTTACTTTGATCATATCACCTGAAATACTTTTCTGCACATATTTATTCACATTTGTGGTGTGGTGGTAGTTTAGTCGCTTAGTTGTGTCCAGCTCTTTGTGACACCATGGACTGTAGCCTGCCAGGCTCCTCTGTCCATGGGATTTACATGGGTAGCAGGAAACAAATGACAAATAATTTCCTATCAGATTGGGAATTAATTGTTCACCTTTATATCCTGGACACCCTGTACAGAGTCAGACATAAGGTACAGATTATGTGTGTGCCTGTTGAATAAATATGAATTAAGTATACATTATTCTGAATAAGGTCTGAGGATCTAATATATACCATCATGATTATGGTTGATAATACCATATTGTATAACTGGACTTTGTTACAGAGTAGACCTTAAATGTTCATACTCCCCTCCAGAAAAAGAAAAACAATATAAGTATGTATATGAGGTGATGGATATGTTCATTAATTAGGTGGGAGAAATCTTTTCACAATGTAAATACATCAAATCTTGATGTACACTTAAAATATCTTAGAATTTTATTTGTCGATAAAACTAGAGAATAGTTAAAAAAAAGAAAGACCATTGTTCTAGAAGTTCAATTACATGAGTCTACTCTTGCCTCAACACTGATGAACTTACTGCCCAGGACAATCATTAATTCTCATGCACTCCAGGCAGCTTTGCTGGAAAGGAAGTAGTAAAAACAGCTAAACAATGACAGAACTGGCATGTGATCCTGCTGAGACTGTCATGAGCCCCTCTAAAAATTATTATCAATACTGGTTTATATACCAATAATCCATGTTCTGTGATGTCATAAGGTTTTTAGTGCTAAAAGGATTGGGGCAAAGAGTGACTCATGGTGCAGAAATAATGCAGATCTCCTTCTGACCAATCCGGAGAGTATGAAAGGAGAGACTTGGGGGTAATCAGGAGTCAGGTGGGGGTGTTCAGCCCTCAGAGGGATGGAGGGGGCCTCTGCATCACACAGCGTGCAACTGGTATAGCTGTGGGGAGGGCCTCCCCCTTGTCTCCCACGCAGGGCACATGACCGCGAACTGCCCATCACTGATCATAAATTAGAGACCCTGGGTGGCACTTGGGTTTTCTGATTCTATGCCGGGTTTAGGGTGGATCTATTGTTTGAAAAGAACCCCGTGTTCAAGCTTCCTTTTGCTCAACTACTGGAGGAAAAGCAAATAAAAAGGAGAACTGGGATTCTCAACTAATCATTGTTTTGATTTCTTTTCCTTGATTCAGGCACAATCCCCCTGAAAAGTTAAAGGACACTTTTTACTTGAAGCATGAGTAGGAAGGTCCCCCTTTCTTTGGGAGGGAGCGGGGAAAGGTGGTTTAGAATTAGCCGTTAACCTAACAACAACAACACAACACAACAATGGTAGCAGCTACTGTTTGGGGGACAGATACTGTTTTCTAGGCTTGGTACTAACCACGTGGCACACATTACTCACTTAATATCTGTGATAATCCTATGTGATAAAGTCACTTGTTACCTCCCTTTATAGATGAATAAATAGGCTCAGATGGATTAAGGAACCTACCTGAAGCCACACAGTGAGTTAAGAGGCAGAGCTGAGAAACAACCTAGATCTGACTCCAAATTCCTCCTAACTACAGTCTTCTCTGAAAGTATCCCAATCCGAAGCATATGCTCAAAATTTTATATTGAGGATTCTATCAATATATTTTTTGAATTTCATCTTTGAATTGATTGAGCAGTTATATGCATAGACATGTACATGACATACAAGAAAACGTATGGCAACTGGAAAATATGGGTCCTTGGATTTTTCTGATTAAAACCCCCCCAAATGTGGGACCTTCCCAGCGACTCAGTGGATAAAACTCTGCCTTCCTATGTAGGTGGCATGGTTTGATCCCGGGTTGAGGAACTAAGTTTCCACATGCCGCAAGATTCAGCCAAAAAACACCAAAACCACCACCAACAAAAACCAACCAACAAACAAAAAACCCCCCAAACAACCAACTAACCAACCAACTAACAAAGATCTCTTAGGATAGAAACTTTCTCAATACTGGTGAAGCCACAAGTTCATGGACTTGTGAGTCATCTGTTGAATCATTTTTACCCTCTGAAGTACACTCCATTCTCAAACACTTTATCATTGAGAGATTAATGCATAGTCTCTGGAAGTCTTAAGAATTATTTACTGTACATCTTGTTTGCTCATCAGCTTTTTTCCCCATTTATGGGTCTGACCAATCATTGCTTCAGATACATGATATTTCCACTGATAATGTTGTTCACTCACTACTCACACAAGTTCATTTCTTCTGAACCCTGTCTTCCACTGAGTGCTTCTTTTAAACATTGTTCTTGTGATTAATAATTTTTCACTGCCGATTGCTGTGATTCATGGATAATAAGCCTGGAAGTTGAAGACATTCTTTTTTTTTAAAATATTTATTTGTGGGCTTCCCCTCTGGCTCAGTGGTAAAGAATCTGTCTGCAATGCAGGAGACACAGGAGAAATGGGTTCAATCCCTGGGTCAGGAAGATCCCTTGGAGGAGGAAATGACAACCCAGTCCAGCATTCTTGCCTAGAGAACCCCATGGGCAGAGGAGCCTGGTGGGCTACAGTCAAAATATTTATTTGCATTTACTTATTTATTTGTTTGACTGCACTGCATCTTTCTTGTGGCATGCAAACTAAAATTAGTTGAGGCATGTGGGATCTGGGCTTCCCTGGTGGCTCAGAGGTTAAAGTGTCTGCCTGCAATGTGGGAGACCTGGGTTCGATCCCTGGGTCGGGAAGATCCCCTGGAGAAGGAAATGGCAACCCACTCCAGTATTCTTGCCTGGAGAATCCCATGGACGGAGGAACCTGGTGGGCTACAGTCCATGGGGTCGCAAAGAGTAGGACACGACTGAGTGACTTCACTTCACTTCACTTTGTGGGATCTAGTTTCCTGACCAGGGATTGGACCCAAGCCCCTGCACTGGGAGCGCGGAGTCTTAGTCACTAGACCATGAGGGAAGTCCCAGGAAAAATATTCCTATTTTCCCCTTAATGTGGCTATTCCAACACTGCCTTCTGGTTCACCCCTCTCCTATGCTCTTTTCAGAGCCTAATTGTTGTTGAAATCGTAAGCTCTGTGAGTTAAAGAGAAAGATCGTTCCCTGTCTAAACACTGCCTCCATCCAGACGCAGATGATTTATCCAGAAATACTGGCTATACCCATCACCCCTCAGCACCAGCTATTACTTTCCAGCCTTGGGTATCAACACCTCCAGGCTTCAGACAGTTGTGGCTCATCTTTATCCTCTTGAAATTAGGAAGCCAGGTTTCATGCTGCTGCCATCCATGACAGACCCTAAATTCGCACAGGACACCACCATAAAAATTGCTTCCAGGCAGAGCCCTAGGCTTCCCTGGTGACTCAGTGGTAAAGAATCCACAATGCAAGGCAGGAGACTCGGGTTCAAACCCACGTCTCTTAGATCTCCTGCATTGGCAGGAGGGTTCTTTCCACCTGAGTGTGTGTGTGAGTGTATTCATAATGTGTTTCTTATTATATTTTGTAGGAATAAATGGGGGTTCTCAACTTGCAGGTGAAGATTATGATTTGGTGGATCGTATCGGGAAAATATCGAGTCCTTTGGACTGCAAGGAGATCAAACCAGTCAATCCTAGAGGAAATCAGTCCTGAATATTCATTGGAAGGACTGATGCTGAAGCTGAAACTCCAATACTTTGGTCACCTGATGTGAAGAACTGACTCATTAGAAAAGACCTTGACGCTGGGAAAGATTGAAGGCAGGAGGAGAAGGGGATGACAGAGGATGAGACGGTTGGATGGTATCACCGACTTGATGGACACAAGTCTGGGCAAGCTCCGGGAACTGGTGATGAACAGAGAAGCCTGGCGTGCTGCAGTCTATGGGGTCGCAAAGAGTTGGACACGGCTGAGTGACTTAACTGAACTGAAAAGCATATCAGTCTCTGGAAGATTGGGGTAGTTATGTGTATTTGTTTTATTTTATATGAAAGTGAAAGAAAGTGAAGTTGCTTAGTCGTGTCCGACTCTTTGCGACCCCATAGACTGTAGCCTACCAGGCTCCTCGGTCCCTGGGATTTTCCAGGCAAGAGTACTGGAGTTCTGCTCACAGCAAAGTGATGCAGTTATACAAATACGTACATTCTTTTTCATATTCTTTTCCATTACGGTTGATCACAGGATACTAAATATAGTTCCCTGTGCTACACAGTAGGACCTTATTGTTTGTTATATGTGTAAAGTTCCTGACTATAATATACTTCTCTTGCTACTTCCCCAGCACTGGCACGGGTATGCATGCACACACACACACACACACACTTATACACACACACACACTCTCTGCTGTTGTTGAGAACAATCATGTCTTATGCATCTGAATAGCCCCCTATTCCTGAAACAGTGCCTGGCACTTGGGGGTACCCAATCAATGCTTATAATTGTCAAATGGCAAAGCTTTGAAGGTTAAAAGGTGGAATCTATGTAGTTTTCTTTCACCATGCTCAGCACACACTTGGGACTTGATAAATCACTGGGTGTGATCGTGATGACTTAGTGAAAACAAAAATATAGCCATGAGAAGCTATATGAATCAAGGGCACAGGTGTGATGAACAGCCGCAGAGCAGGGCTGGCCTTCACAGCAGAACAAAGCTCTCTTTACCCCTCAATGCACTTCAACAAACCCATCCAAACCAGGAAACCTCAGGGACAGAGTGGTTGTCATCTCCCTAAGTAATAGAGCCTATCTCCTCTTAACCTTTGTGACCCTCAAAAATCAGTAAATTCCTTCTTTTATCTATCCCAAATCCTTTATATTACCCTCTAAGCCAATTTTCTGTTGTACTGTATTCAATGGGAATTGAAAACAGCTGGTCACCATCTGCTGTAGATTAATTCTTCATGTACTTGAAGCCTCTAATTAGGTCATTGCTCAGCCTTCTCTTCTCCAGGCTAAATATCTTATTTCCTTTAGCCCTTCCCCAAAGATTTTATTTTCCAATTATTCAGTTGTCTTCCTAGTGTTACTCTCAACACCAGGCTTTGTGTTCTCTATATTCTTGCCTGGAGAATCCCATGGACGGAGGAACCTGGTGGGCTACAGTCCATGGGGTCGCAAAGAGTAGGACACGACTGAGTGACTTCACTTCACTTCACTTTGTGGGATCTAGTTTCCTGACCAGGGATTGGACCCAAGCCCCTGCACTGGGAGCGCGGAGTCTTAGTCACTAGACCATGAGGGAAGTCCCAGGAAAAATATTCCTATTTTCCCCTTAATGTGGCTATTCCAACACTGCCTTCTGGTTCACCCCTCTCCTATGCTCTTTTCAGAGCCTAATTGTTGTTGAAATCGTAAGCTCTGTGAGTTAAAGAGAAAGATCGTTCCCTGTCTAAACACTGCCTCCATCCAGACGCAGATGATTTATCCAGAAATACTGGCTATACCCATCACCCCTCAGCACCAGCTATTACTTTCCAGCCTTGGGTATCAACACCTCCAGGCTTCAGACAGTTGTGGCTCATCTTTATCCTCTTGAAATTAGGAAGCCAGGTTTCATGCTGCTGCCATCCATGACAGACCCTAAATTCCCACGGGACACCACCATAAAAATTGCTTCCAGGCAGAGCCCTAGGCTTCCCTGGTGACTCAGTGGTAAAGAATCCACAATGCAAGGCAGGAGACTCGGGTTCAAACCCACGTCTCTTAGATCTCCTGCATTGGCAGGAGGGTTCTTTCCACCTGAGTGTGTGTGTGAGTGTATTCATAATGTGTTTCTTATTATATTTTGTAGGAATAAATGGGGGTTCTCAACTTGCAGGTGAAGATTATGATTTGGTGGATCGTATCGGGAAAATATCGAGTCCTTTGGACTGCAAGGAGATCAAACCAGTCAATCCTAGAGGAAATCAGTCCTGAATATTCATTGGAAGGACTGATGCTGAAGCTGAAACTCCAATACTTTGGTCACCTGATGTGAAGAACTGACTCATTAGAAAAGACCTTGACGCTGGGAAAGATTGAAGGCAGGAGGAGAAGGGGATGACAGAGGATGAGACGGTTGGATGGTATCACCGACTTGATGGACACAAGTCTGGGCAAGCTCCGGGAACTGGTGATGAACAGAGAAGCCTGGCGTGCTGCAGTCTATGGGGTCGCAAAGAGTTGGACACGGCTGAGTGACTTAACTGAACTGAAAAGCATATCAGTCTCTGGAAGATTGGGGTAGTTATGTGTATTTGTTTTATTTTATATGAAAGTGAAAGAAAGTGAAGTTGCTTAGTCGTGTCCGACTCTTTGCGACCCCATAGACTGTAGCCTACCAGGCTCCTTGGTCCCTGGGATTTTCCAGGCAAGAGTACTGGAGTTCTGCTCACAGCAAAGTGATGCAGTTATACAAATACGTACATTCTTTTTCATATTCTTTTCCATTACGGTTGATCACAGGATACTAAATATAGTTCCCTGTGCTACACAGTAGGACCTTATTGTTTGTTATATGTGTAAAGTTCCTGACTATAATATACTTCTCTTGCTACTTCCCCAGCACTGGCACGGGTATGCATGCACACACACACACACACACACTTATACACACACACACACTCTCTGCTGTTGTTGAGAACAATCATGTCTTATGCATCTGAATAGCCCCCTATTCCTGAAACAGTGCCTGGCACTTGGGGGTACCCAATCAATGCTTATAATTGTCAAATGGCAAAGCTTTGAAGGTTAAAAGGTGGAATCTATGTAGTTTTCTTTCACCATGCTCAGCACACACTTGGGACTTGATAAATCACTGGGTGTGATCGTGATGACTTAGTGAAAACAAAAATATAGCCATGAGAAGCTATATGAATCAAGGGCACAGGTGTGATGAACAGCCGCAGAGCAGGGCTGGCCTTCACAGCAGAACAAAGCTCTCTTTACCCCTCAATGCACTTCAACAAACCCATCCAAACCAGGAAACCTCAGGGACAGAGTGGTTGTCATCTCCCTAAGTAATAGAGCCTATCTCCTCTTAACCTTTGTGACCCTCAAAAATCAGTAAATTCCTTCTTTTATCTATCCCAAATCCTTTATATTACCCTCTAAGCCAATTTTCTGTTGTACTGTATTCAATGGGAATTGAAAACAGCTGGTCACCATCTGCTGTAGATTAATTCTTCATGTACTTGAAGCCTCTAATTAGGTCATTGCTCAGCCTTCTCTTCTCCAGGCTAAATATCTTATTTCCTTTAGCCCTTCCCCAAAGATTTTATTTTCCAATTATTCAGTTGTCTTCCTAGTGTTACTCTCAACACCAGGCTTTGTGTTCTCTGCACACCTCAAGTGGAGGGGGGCCGATCAGTGTGAAGGGTTATAGGTGTTGAAGGTCACGCCTGCCACTTCTGAGGAGCTTTTTCTTGTTTTTTCCCTGTGAGTTGTTTACTTTCAGAGGGCCGTTTAGAAATGAACAGCAGCCTTTGACTGCCATGCTGAAATTGCAAACAGAGGAATCAGACAGTTGTGCTTTGCTTCTACACTAACTTCAGACATGCTAGCCCATCACCTTGATGGTACACACAGAACTATGAGATGATCATTGCAAATTTACAAGCAGTAACTTCACTCCTGATTACAGATGGATCACTAGAATGGCACTGTGGAAGTGCCTTGGGAGCCTGGAAGGTCAGTGACAGCTGGAGCAAGAGTTTTAACTTGACCAAGCTCAGGAAACAAGAGTCTGGTAGAGAGAAGTGTCCTCACTCTTAAGTTCAGGAAATAGCCTGCACAGGGAGTGACCCAGGTGTCCAAGTACCATTCTCCAAGGCAGCGGTTCTATTACCTGTCTCCCTTCTGGATTTACATATATACAAGGCATTCCCTAGTGTCCAGATTTTTTATGAAATTCAGAACTATTTCATGGATCGATTGATTTTTGAAATGATTGCAATCGTATCTTCACTTCTGGAGCTTTCTTGCTCTGTCTCTCAAAAGTGTGTTGAGGGACTTTCCTGGTGGTCCAGTGATTAAGACCCCACCTTCCAGTGCAGAGGGTGCAGGTTCAGTCCCTGGTCAGGGAACTAAGATCCCTCATGCCTTGAGGTCTAAAAATGGAAACACAAAGCAGAAGCACTATTGTAACAAATTCAATAAAGGTTTAAAAAATGGTCCACATCAAAAAATAAAATAAAGCATGTTGGACTTTTGGTTGGAAGAAGTTATCCCTTGTTTATCTGTTCTGTAAAGAATCCGTCATTACTCAGAAATTATGACCAGGCTAGATGGTGTACTTTGCTTAATGCTATAGGCCCTCCCTGCCAGCTGAGAGCACCAGGGCTAGGTCAGAAACAGCCCCGAATGCGTGGATTCTGTGATGTAACGTGCACAATCCCTTCAAGAGGTGAACAGCATCACTCTCATGTTTACAGATGACACAGACACAGAGAAATTGTCTTTAAATGTGTTTCAGTACAGTTCAGTTCAGTCGTTCAGTCGTGTCCAACTCTTTGCGACCCCATTGACTGCAGCATGCCAGGCCTCCCTGTCCATCACCAACTCCCGGAGTTCACTCAAACTCACGTCCATCGAGTCAGTGATGCCATCCAGCCATCTCATCCTCTGTCATCCCCTTCTCCTCCTGCCCCTAATCCTTCCCAGCATGAGGTGGCCAAAGTATTGGAGTTTCAGCTTCAGCATCAGTCCTTCCAATGAACACCCAGGGCCGATCTCTTTTAGGACAGACTGGTTGGATCTCCTTGCAGTCCAAGGGATGCTCAAGAGTCTTTTCAAACACCGTATTTCAAAAGCATCAATTCTTCTGCGCTCAGCTTTCTTCACAGTCCAACTCTTACATCCATACATGACCACTGGAAAAACCGTAGCCTTGACTAGATGGACCTTTGTTGGCAAAGTAATGTCTCTGCTTTTGATATTTATGATAGTTTAGCTTCCCAGGTGGCTCAATGGTAAAGAATCTGTCTGCGGTGGAGATGAGGGTTCCATCCCTGGATCCAGACAACCCCCTGGAGGATGAAATAGCAACCATTATGCTTGCCTGGAATATCCTATGGTCAGAGGAGCCTGGCGGGCTGTAGCCCACGGGGTTGCAACGATTTGGACATGACTGAGCCACTCAGCACGCATACTTGGCTGCTTCGGCGGCAGAGCTGAGATTTGGTCCCTGGTCTGTTTGGTCTCTAGTAGCATTATGACCTCCTCCGCATGCTTGTTAAACTTCAGACCTCAGGATCCCGTTTCAGATTCTGAGTCAGGAGATGGGGCCCAGGAATCCGTATTTTCAATCCAGTGTTCCAGCAGAGCTGATGCAGGAAACCCAGGTCCCACGTGTACAAAAACACTGTCTAACTTGGTCCCCGGATGAGGAAATCTAGGTCACTCTTCCTCAGACTCTGTTGCACATCTGCCCAGGAGCTGGTGGAGAAGAGGCTTGGATTCCACTTCCCAGCTACTGAGTCAGAAGCAAGGAAGGGTTGAGTTCAGATATGGTATTGTTACTGTGTAACCTGCGGCCTATTCTGTCGTTATTCAGTCACTCAGTCATGTCCGACTCTTTGTGACCCCATGGACTGCAGCACAGCAGGCTTCCCTGTCCATCACCAACTCCTGGAGCTTGCTTAAACTCATGTCTACCGAGTCTGTGATGCCATCCAACCATCTCATCCTCTGCCGTCTCCTTCTCCTCCTGCCTCCAATTTTCCCAACATCAGGATCTTTTCCAAAGAGTCAGGGTCTATTCTAAGTCATGCTGAATATTGAAAACTGCTTCTGTCAATCTCCCTGCCAGAGTTTTCCTATCCCCAGCACTTCTAGATACTTTTGTGGGAGATGGAGTCTGGTAGGTTGAAAGACAAGAGGCTGTGGGCTTAGGGGTCTTGGCTTCCTGATTGTGGAAGGAGCTCTTGACTAAGAGAACAGTTGAGGTAACCCCTGAGAATGCCTGTTGCCTCACCTCCCACAGAAGAAACCTTTACCCTAACGATGAAAAGCCACTTGAAAGTCAAGTGTTGTGTTTGATATCAGAAGTCCAGCAAAGAGATAGCCATTCCTTGCAGTGATGTAGCAGGTAGTGTTGCCTTGGCAACATAGCAGGGGACTTACCAAGAAGACAGACAGATGAACAGATGGGCAGGTGTCATTTCTTGGAGAACGCAGGGGTGACAAAGAGGTTTACTAAAATGAGTAACTTGAAAAAAGACTTGGCATCCTCAGAAATCCAGTCATCGAAGATGAAAACTCACAAGTTTTGGTTCTATGAATACATTTTAAATCTAAAAAATTAGTTTTAACAGCAGGGGCAAAAGTGTCATCACAGACGCCTGAGAAATCTTCATTCTACAGACCTCCTTTGCAAGTAACTTTCTAGTAAGTCACGTTTTGTACCATGTGTGGGGAGAATGAGTGGAGTATTTGCACTTAAAAGCCAAAGCTATGCCAAGATAATTAAACTGTCACTGGATGCCCTGAAGAGGATCGATTTGATTCAGCACAGCAGTTTCTTGAATCAGTATTTATCAGGTAGGTAGGTGGTAATAAGTTTGAAGGTTTGGGTACACTTATATTTAAATTTCAGTTTTATAATATTCTGTTTAAAACATCTAATTTTAATTCCCTCAATGAATTCTGACTCCTATTTATTTAATTTATTCTTACTTTGAACTAAGGAAGGTTTATTACTTGACGCTTCAACATCTATACTCCATCAATTTCCCAAATACATGATAACCAAATCAAGATTATTGGGGTGAAGGGGCCCTCTGGACGTCAATAATTCAGCTTCACTAGTTCTTAAAGTACCACATTTAAATTGTTTAAAGAGGAAACATATGCATTCTATACAACTGTTTATCTCATCACTTGATAAAGATCGAGCAGTGTTTTCTGCTAAGTTAGGCAGTAAACAGATGCTGACCTTATCAGCTAGGGCAGGGGAATTCCTTACATTTTTCTCATTTGAACTGGTCCTTGAGCTCTAAGGATGCAAAAAAGAATGACACTTAACACACGTGAATGAACTCGCCTCTGAACGCTCCTTGGGATACACGGAGAGAATGCTTCCTGTAGAGAGGTGCGTTGGGCTGCTCCTCAATCCTGTGCAACTGTACTCTTCTTCCTCCTGACTCGATGTAATTTACCTATTCAAAGTCTCCCTTTGCTTCAAAGAAATGAAACAAACACCTTCCAATCAGAGCATCTTTCTGCCTTGTGTGTCTTCGGGGGCATTAGGTACTGCCTTGGGTCCCTGTGTTCCAGGCTGCCTCACAGATCACATCTTCAGCTTTCAAGGATGCCTCTCCCTCACTGCTTCTTCCTGTGAGATGTGGAGCTCTTCAAATCCAATTCTGAAGCAGGCAGACTTGCTCAGGACATCAGTGAAGAATGGAACTAGGCTCATGACTCTGTGGGACCCACGCTGTCTGTTCCTGGTCACCAACCCCCACCTCCCCCAAATCCCACCCTTTCTTTATGTCAGCACTTGAGGAAGGTAGTTGTAGTGAAAACTGAGACCAGCTTTTAAGATGTGACCGAGTGAGGAAATTGTAATTCCATGACACAAACAGGTTGGGATAAAGATGGTCAGAGTGAGATTATGACCTAGTTAATGATCTAACATGCTCCACCTGTCTTTTTAGTGAGTCTGTGTTTCTAATCATGCTGAATGGCTTCAGTCATGTCTGACTCCCTGTGACCCCATGAACTGTAGTCCACCAGGCTCCTCTGTCCATGGAATTTTCCCGGCAAGAATACTAGAGTGGGTTGCCATTTCCTTCTCCAGGGATCGAACCCAGGTCTCCTGCACTGCAGATGGACTTTTTTTTTTTTCTTCTAACCACTGAGCTATCAGGGAAGCCCTTCTAATCATTCCTGTAGCCTTTAAAGTCTCAAAATGGAGCTTGTTTCTACAAAAAAAGGAATGTCTCAAATTCTGGAATGAATCTTTGTTACTTAGGACTCTTGCTTGCAAATCACAAAAACTGATTAGAGCTAGCCTGAGCAACGGGGGAGATTTTGTTTTCAGGGTGAGGGAAATCAAAGGGCAGGGCTGCAGCCCGGGACTTGGGTGGGTACGAGAGAATGGAGTCCTTTGAGGGTCGGTCTATGCTGGCCTTTGCTGGTCTACATTCTTGCTCATCCCTTTCTCTGTCTACTGGTTTATGCTGCTTTTCATTCTCTGTATTGGAAGTGTGGGCATGGCCACAGTCAAATTGTCCGGTTTTGTTTCCTCCATTCAGGAGGGAGCCTGGCTGAAGCGCGCACACATCTGGCACAAAATTGAGGAGGGAAGATGGGACTTTGTTGTTTCGTTGCTAAGTCATATCTGACTCTTTGCAACCCTGTGGACCACAGCCCGCCAGGCTTCTCTGTCCTTGGGATTTCCCAGACAAGAATACAGGAGTGGGTTGCCATTTCCTTCTCCAGGGGATCTTCTGGACTTAGGCATCAAACCCGCATCTTCTGCATTGGTTGGCAGATTCTTTACCACGCCACCAGGGAAGCTCCAAGATTGGAATAGCCTCAATAGAAAACCTCCCACTTGGAACACAGAAAAAGAAGAGTCTTCACTGGAGAAGAATCCAGAGCCTGTGCCTCCCATCTCTAAATAACAGGATCCCAGAGTCTCAGGAACAACAATGCCACCCCCCTGCTGGTGGTGATGTGAGTTCTCTGCTCAGTGCATCTGGAGGTCCTGAGCAGGTCCTGGCTGCTGGGTGCCCAAGTCCAGTGCCTTTCCAACCCTACCATGGAGGCACATGGGGTGTGTGTTCAAAGCAGCCCACTTTCTGTCGGTGCAAATACTTGGGCTTCGGGAGTGGTTAAGAAACTGAGAAATTGTGGGGCCTCCTGCACTTTTTTTTTGTTCAGTCACTCAGTCATGTCAGACTCTTTGTGACCCCATGGACTGCAGCACGCCAGGCTTCCCTGTCCGTCACCGTCTCCCAGAGCTTGCACCAACTCATGTCCACTGAATTGCCGATGCCAGCCAACCATCTCATCCTCTGTCATCCCCTTCTCCTCCTGCCCTCAATCTTTCCCAGCATCAGGGTCCTTTCCTGTGAGTCAGCTCTTCCCATCGGGTGGCCGAAGTACTGGAGCTTCAACTTCAGCATCAGTCCTTCCCTAGGACTGAGTATTCTTGGTTTTTGTTTTTCTTTCCTGTTTCCAATGCAACTCCCTTAAATCATTCTTTTAAATTCTGGGAACTCCATTTGCTAGTAACACTGGAAGAAATTCTATGTTTCTGTCTCCTAGTATGGGGGCAGGGCATGTTCTTCCTTGCCCCTGGCTTTCACCTGGAGTGATGAGTTTCCTTCTTAATCTGCCCTGGAATGTTGCCCCAGCCTAGTCTGTGAGCTCCATCACCTGTGTTTGCCAGGGGAGACTTGGGTCTATTCCCTTGTTCCTCAAAGGCTGTCTTCAGAAGAGTCTATCCAGGTCTCGGGAATGAAGGATTGAACAAAGAGTAGCGATTATTCATTCACTCTACTCCCCAGCCCTGGAAACTGGACAGACTCGCCACATAGCACACGTGGGCTGCCTTTCCAAAGCAGAATGCACATGGTTCTGGTGGAAGCAGTTGCATATTCTAAACAATATAACAATATCCACCATTAAATACAGTTTTAAAAGATTTAAGGCCTGTCTAGTCAAAGCTATAGTTTTTTCCAGTAGTCATGTACAGATGTGAGAGTTGAACCATACAGAAGGTTGAGTGCCAAAGAATTGATGTTTTTGAACTGTGTGCTGGAGAAGACTCTTGAGAGTCCCTTGGACAGCAAAAAGTCAAGCCAGTCAATCCTAAAGGAAATAAACCCTGAATATTCATTGGAAGGACTGATCCTGAAGCTGAAGCTCCAGTACTTTGGCCACCTGATGTGAAGAACCGACTTATTGGAAAAGACCCTGATGCTGGAAAAGATCGAGGACAGGAGGAGAAGAGGCAGAAGAGGATGAGGTGGTTGGATGGCGTCAATTACCTGATCGGCATGAGTGTGAGCAAACTGCAGAAGATGATGAGGGACAGGGAAGTCTGGGCTACAGTCCATGGGGTCACAGAGAGTTGGACACGACTTGCTGGCTGAAAAATAACAACAGTGACAACAATAAGATTTAGAGACACTTCCTCGGTGATCCAGTGCCTAAGACGTTGCCTTCCAACGCAAGGGATGAGGCTTCACTCCCTGGTCTGGAAGCTGAGATCCCACATGCCTCATGGTAAAACAAACAAACAAACAGAACATAAGCAGCAGGAGCGACACTGTAACACATTCAATAAAGACTTAAAATAATAATATTTAAATAATGCTCTCTCTTCCTCCTCCCAAAAGTCTGCTCACACTCACTGTCTGGCCTTCTGGGCTGAACTCCTAGCCCTGGAGTCAGAATTCATCCTCTGTGCCCTGTAGCTCTGGGCTCCTTTCTTGGCTGTGTGAATGATGGTGTTGCTATTGTTTCCATGTTTGTCTGTTGCTCCAGTCTTGGCCCTTTTCCTCATGATCTCTGATCTCACTGCAGCCCTATAACCCAAGAGATTTTGAGCCTCCTCAGGCTTGGGGTGAGGGGAGGGAAACACACAGTGGGGAAACACTTCCTTGCCTTCATTTTTGCCAAGTCTGCACTCAGCACTCAGGTATTGGGTCCTCCCTACTGTGGTCAGCCTAACTGTGCTGTCCTTTGTGTGTGTGTGTGTGTGTGTGTGTGTGTGTGCTGTCTTTAAAAAAAAAAAAACTTATTATTACTATTTTTATCTTTGACTGGGTTTGGTCTTTGTTATAGCACATGGACACATAGGATCTTAGCTCTCTGATCAGGTATTGAATCCACATTCTCTGCGTTAGAAGGCAGATTTTAAAACTACTGAACCGCCAGGGTTGTCCAAGTTTTAAAAAAGACAAGGGTGTCATGGTTTGGTTGTTGTCTCCCTCCTTCCCTCTTTAACATGTTTCTTCTTCTAAAGATTTGTGCTAAGTCACTTCAGTCATGTTCAGCTCTTTGCAACACCATGGACTGTAGCCTCCTAGGCTCCTCTGTCCATGGGATTCTCCAGGCAAGAATACTGGAGTGGGTTGCCATTCCCTTCTCCAAGGGACCTTCCTGACCCAGGGATCGAACCCAGGTCTCCTTCAGTGCAGGCAGATTCTTTACCAACTGAGCCACCAGGAAAGCCCATCCCCATTTTACAGTTAAGGAAATGAAGGCTTAAAGAGTTTAAGTGGGGACTTCCCTGGTGGTCCAGTGATTAAGCGTCCTCCTTCNCCTTCCTGACCCAGGGATCGAACCCAGGTCTCCTTCAGTGCAGGCAGATTCTTTACCAACTGAGCCACCAGGAAAGCCCATCCCCATTTTACAGTTAAGGAAATGAAGGCTTAAAGAGTTTAAGTGGGGACTTCCCTGGTGGTCCAGTGATTAAGCGTCCTCCTTCCAGTGCAGGGGATGTGGGTTCAATCCCTGATCAGGGATGTAGAACCCTACATGCCATGGGGCAAATAAGGATGTGCACCTCAACTAAGATGAGATGCAATCAAATAAATAAATATTAAAAAAAACTTAAAATGGGATAAATTGAGAGAGTAGCATTGACCTGTATACACTACCATGTGTGAAATAGGTAGCTAGTGAGAAGCTGCTCTGTAGCACATGGAGCTCAGCTCAGTGCTCCGTGATGACCTAGAGAGGTGGGCTGAGGGGGTGGGAGGGAGGCTCAAGAGGGAGGCGATATGTGTATACTTATAGCTGATCCCTCGGGCGCAGGAGGGCTGGGAGGAGCTACTCCACGTTCAAGGTCAGAAGGGGCAGCAGTGAGGAGATACCCCTCATCCAAGGTAAGGAGCAGTGGCTGCACTTTGCTAGAGCACCTGTGAAGAGATATCCCACATCCAAGGTAAGAGAAACCCAAGTAAGACGGTAGGTGTTGCAAGAGGGCATCAGAGGGCAGACACACTGAAACCATAACCACAGAAAACTAGCCAATCTGATTACACAGACCACAGCCTTGTCTAACTCAATGAAACTAAGCCTTGCCCTGTGGGGCCATCCAAGACAGGTGGGTCATGGTGGAGAGGTCTGACAATGTGGTCCTCTGGAGAAAGGAATGGCAAACCACTTTAGTTTTCTTGCCTTGAGAACCCCATGAACAGTATGAAAAGGCAAAATAATAGGATACTGAAAGGGGAACTCCCCGGGTGGGTAGATGCCCAATATGCTACTGGAGGTCAGTGGAGAAATAACTCCAGAAAGAATGAAGGGATGGAGCCAAAGTAAAAACAATACCCAGTTGTGGATGAGACTGGCGATAGAAGCAAAGTCCGAAGCTGTAAAGAGCAATATTGCATAGGAACCTGGAATGTCAGGTCCATGAATCAAGGCAAATTGGAAGTGATCAAACAGGAGATGGCAAGAGTGAACGTTGAAATTCTAGGAATCAGCAAACTAAAATGGACTGGAATGGGTGAATTTTACTCAGATGACCATTATATCTACTACTGTGGGCAGGAATCCCTCAGAAGAAATGGAGTAGCCATCATGGTCAACAAAAGGGTCTGAAATCCAGTACTTGGATGCAATCCCCAAAATGACAGAATGATCTCTGTTCGTTTCCAAGGCAAACCATTCAATATCACGGTAATCCAAGCCTATGCCCAACCAGTAGCACTGAAGACGCTGAAGCTGAAAGGTTCTATGAAGACCTACAATACCTTTTAGGAGTAACACCCAAAAAGGATGTCTTTTTCATTATAGGGGACTGGAATGCAAAAGAAGGAAGTCAAGAAACACCTGGAGTAACAGGCAAATTTGGCCTTAGAATACGGAATGAAGCAGGGCAATGGCTAATAGAGTTTTGCCAAAAGAACGCACTGGTCATAGCAAACACCCTCTTCCAACAACACAAGAGAAGACTACACATGGACATCACCAGATGGTCAACACTGAAATCAGATTGATTATATTCTTTGCAGCCAAAGATGGAGAAGCTCTATACAGTCAACAAAAACAAGACCAGGAGCTGACT
>SJYX01019955.1:38281-62824 GCA_006410675.1 Oreotragus oreotragus
GGCTGTATATTGTCACCCTGCTTATTTAACTCATATGCAGATTACATCATGAGAAACGCTGGACTGGAAGAAACACAAGCTGGAATCAAGATTGCCAGGAGAAATATCAATAACCTCAGATATGCAGATGACACCACCCTTATGGCAGAAAGTGAAGAAGAACTCAAAAGCCTCTTGATGAAAGTAAAAGAGGAGAGTGAAAAAGTTGGCTTAAAGCTCAACATTCAGAAAACTAAGATCATGGCAATTGGTCCCATCACTTCATGGGAAATAGATGGGGAAACAGTGGAAACAGTGTCAGACTTTATTTTTTTGGGCTCCAAAATCACTGCAGATGGTGATTGCAGCCATGATACTAAAAGATGCTTACTCCTTGGAAGGAAAGTTATGACCACCCTAGATAGCATATTCAAAAGCAGAGATATTACTTTGCCAACAAAGGTCTGTCTAGTCAAGGCTATGGTTTTTCCAGTGCTCATGTATGGATGTGAGAGTTGGACTGTGAAGAAAGCTGAGTGCCAAAGAATTGACGTTTTGAACTGTGGTGTTGGAGAAGACTCTTGAGAGTCCCTTGGACTACAAGGAGATCAAACCAATCCATCCTAAAGGAGACCAGTCCTGGGTGTTCATTGGAAGGACTGATGCTGAAGCTGAAACTCCAGTACTTTGGCCACCTCATGCGAAGAGTTGACTCATTGGAAAAGACCATGATGCTGGGGAGGATTGGGGGCAGGAGGAGAAGGGGACGACAGAGGATGAGATGGCTGGATGGCATCACTGACTCGATGGACGTGAGTCTGAGTGAACTCCGGGAGTTGGTGATGGACAGGGAGGCCTGGCGTGATGTGACTCATGGGGTTGCAAAGAGTCGGACACGACCGAGCGACTGAACTGAACTGAACTGATAGCTGATTCATGTTGTTGTACAGCAGAAACTAACACAACATCGTAAAGCAATTTTACCCTAGTTAGAAAAAAAGAGCTTAAGAACCTTAAGGTCACTTAGCTAGCAAATGATGACGGTAGCCACTCTTGCAGCCATCCATGGAATCTTTATAGTAGGACAGTCACTGTTACAAAGCCACGTTCTGTGTTTCTTGGCTTTCATTATAAAATAGGTCAGGCGTGTCCTTTTTTGGACGGTGGTTAACAGTGTCATTCATACTGTGACAGTCTGTGACTGAAAATATGTGGATTAGTTGAAAAAAATGGGAAAATATCTTTAAATCTGTAATAAAAATCACTCAGAAAATACATTTGAAAAGTCAACTCTCTTCTCAGAAATCGTTTAACATTGTATACAAATATAGCTAGAAACTTCCCTGGCTGTCTAGTGGTTAAGATTCCCCCTTTCAAGGCAGGGGATATGGGTTCTATCCCTGGTTGGGGAACTAAGGTCTCATAGGCAGCTTGTGCAGCCAAAAAAAAGCTAGAGTAAGGCACACTTGCAACAGTTGAACTGTGTTCTGTTTCAATTTCCTAAAGGATTTCACAGTTGTACTTATGGATTTGGATAAGAAGTATTTGGATAAGAAAATGCTTGTGATTAATTACATACGGACTGAGTGTTCATCTGTGAACTCAGAGAATCACTGTTTTTACTTATTCCTTGATTCTCAGTAAAACAATCAAAATCCACTATATTTGGGGACCACATGTACACATTTATGCATAAGTACTTCTTTTCCTTCCTACCGCTAAAGAGAGAACTCAGAAATCATTCCAATTAAACTTTTCCAAAATGTTATCTGTAAACTGTGGTTCAGAATTCTTCACACACTCCTGTAGCACTCTGCTTTTAAGTGTCTAAAAGTATGGAATTGAAATGCAAGATTTTAATGGTTTAGTGGGACGAAGGATACACATTTATGCATAAGTACTTCTTTTCCTTCCTACCGCTAAAGAGAGAACTCAGAAATCATTCCAATTAAACTTTTCCAAAATGTTATCTGTAAACTGTGGTTCAGAATTCTTCACACACTCCTGTAGCACTCTGCTTTTAAGTGTCTAAAAGTATGGAATTGAAATGCAAGATTTTAATGGTTTAGTGGGACGAAGGTGAGATTTATAACAAAGAAAATTAGTGTTTGCATTTTGGCTCCAATATCTACCAGCTTTGTAACTTTCCAGCATCAGGTTCCTTTTCTGTCAGATGGGGACATATTTTTTTTGTTAGTTTAAAAATATGGAGTCTAGGGAAATAAGGAGTTGATAGAAGCAGGGGGTAGGGAGTGGGGGGTAGGGAGTGGGTGAAATTGGAAAAGGTGGTCAAAAGACACAAACTTCCTGTTATAAAATAAATAAGTCCAGGACATAAATGTACAACTTGGTGATAATAGTAAGTGATACTGTATTTATATTTAAAAGTTGCTAAGAGAGAAGATCTTAAATTTCTCATTATAAGAAAAAAATATTTGTAACTATGTGAGGTGATAGATGTTAACTAGACTTACTGTGGTGATCCTTCAGCAATATATACAAATATCTAATCACTATGTTGTACACTTGAAACTAATATAATATTTTCTATGAATTACAGCTCAATAAAAACCCCACTAAATATATGTATATCTATATATTATGTACATACATATATATATATTAAAGAAAACCTATTTTCACAGCACTTTTGGTGGATTAGATACCTGGAGAGTTTCCTAACCACAAAAATTCTTCATAAAAATACAGTGTATCTAATCAACAAGGACCTACTGGGTAACAGGGAACTTTGCTCAATGTCAAGTGGTGGTGTGGATGGGACTGGACCTTGAAAGAGAACTGATGCATGTATATGCTTGGCTGAATCCCTTCACTGTTCACCTGAAACTATCACAACATTGTTAATTGGCTACAACCTCAGTTCAGTCCATCAGTGCTTCTGACTCTTTGCGACCCCATGGAATACACCATGCCAGGCTTCCTTGTCCATCATCAACTCCTGGAGCTTGCTCAGACTTACGTCCATCAAGTCGGTGATGCCATCCACCATCTCATCCTCTGTCATCCCCTTCTCCTGCCTTCAGTCTTTCCCAGCATCAGGGTCTTTTCCAATGAGTCAGTGTTTTGCATCAGGGGGCCAAAATATTAGCTTCTACATCAGTTGGCTACACTCCAATTTTTTAAATTGGTTATGTCCAATACAAAATAAAAAGTGGAAAAAATATAGTGTATCTATATTAAAGAATAGAAATATGGAGGTCTGGGGAAAGAACAAGTATTTCCTAAGACTCGTGTCAGAAACATTCCCTGTTAAGTCCTTCACATCTGCAATGACGTTAAATCCCCATGACGCTTCTCCATGGTGAATAATGTTATCCTTTACCTATAGACCAAGAGGCAAAGGCTAGAGACTTCCAGACATGCATGTACTTATTAACAGGCAGGATCAATGGTGAAGAGCATCCAGACCACCTTGGGGTAGGAGAAGGAAGCTCACACAGCTGAACTTTGTTGTGAAATCTTGTGTTCTCTCATTCTTTGACCAAGTTTGTCTTCAGCACACAGCCCAGGACAGTGTCCGGCAAAGGCTTCCGTCCTGTCTTGGTCTGAGTCATTCTCCTCTGGGGCTGCAGATAAAGGCAGGCCCTTCTGCTAAACTTCTTCCGGTTCTTGTTGGCCAGGTTTGTTATCTCTCAGTCCACACATGGGGTTGTATGTTTGTACCCTTCTCCTCCTGAGTCCCATCCTCAGGCAGATTTCCTTCTTGTCTGGGACTTCTTCCTTTATCCTGAGGTATCCGTTCAGGATCACTATCGTCTTACAGCATTGTCTGAAAAACAGACACACATACATAGGAAAACACTCCCTCTTTCTTTGTGTAAATAGAAAACTATACTGTTCAGTCTAAGTTTGTGAATTTATCTTTCCACCTCTTTACTTGACCTTCCGCTCTGGGTAGCTTTAGAAAGTGGGCCTCCCTGGCTGCTCAGTGGTAAAGAATCTGCCTGCCAATGCAGAAGGCGCAGGAGACGCAGGTTCGATCCCCTGGAGAAGAAAATGGCAACCCACTCCAGTATTTTTGCCTGGGAAATCCCTGGACGGAGGAGTGACACTGGGTTTGAAGTCCAGCTGCAGTGCTGGGGTCTATGGGTTGCTTTATCCACTCCCTTTGTGAGCGTTTGTCTGTGTACCATCCCCAGTGCATCTTCACGTTTCCTTATTCTGTGTGTGAAGGTGGCTGCACTTTCAGGCTCACTATTTCTCCATATAAGGTTCAATATAATCGACTAATTCTCCCGATTGCCTAAGTACAGTCACACCCCAAGTTGGCCTCCTGTGATATTTCTCGAGTCCCCTTGGATTGGTGTTTTGGGTGTTTCTGATCACATTTCAACAGTCTTGTGGATTAAACAGATGACTAACCTCTTACATGGAACATAGACTTGCCAGCAGGGCACTTTGGGGACAACTTCCTCCCATGTTCTGGGAGGGGGGCCCCTCTGCATTGTCCCCCCGGCTTTATATCCTGTGTTCCAGGGAAAATGAGGAGTTTTGGTCCTTTTGTCCGTCGATTCCTGGCATCTTCTTGCTGCCCGTCTTGGGAATCTTCCTTCTTCAGACAGCTGACCTTCACCTTTCTTGGCAAATGTCAAGCGATGCACATTTAGGTCTTGGTTTCCTTCCTTCAAAAGTCACACGTGAGGGAATTCCCTGGTGGTCCAGGGGTTAGGGCTCTGCGCTTCCACCCCAGGGGGCTTGAATTTGATCCCTGGTTGGGGAACTAAGATCCTCCATGCTGTGCACCATGGCCCAAAATAGAAAAAAAAAAAGTCCCAGGTGAGCCCTCCCGAGCTAACACGAGTAGCCCAGACTGACCTGTGGGGCTAGGCGGGCCTCCAGCGGCTCCATCTCAGAGGGATTTCCCGACTGTCCCCTCACCTGTCCCCTGCTGCTCCCCTCCGCTGGGCCACCCTGCCTGCCTGCTCTCTTGCTGGGTCAGATCCTGGCCTCATGCCTGGCTCCCCGACCCCAGAAAAGGTCTGCCAGCTGCTCTCTGATGGATGATACTCAAGGACACGCTGGCAGTTTGGCCCCATCCCAGGATGGTCTTTGTTAAAGCCAACAAAATGAAATGTGCCCGAGTAGAGAATGAGTTACTTTGGGGAAAAACGTTCAAAAAAGTATGTTAAGTATGTTCTTAAAAGTATGTTAAGAATAGTACATTTCACAATATTTTACAATGCCCAGCACAGTGCCTTAGGCTAATAAATAAAGAAACAAAAGAGCAGGAGTGAATTGTTTTTCACTGTAAAGACTATCAACTGCAGTTAACTCTTCACAAACATCATGCTGAGCTTCCCCTCTGGCAGAGCGGTAAAGAATCTGCCTGCAATGCAGGAGACACTGGAGATACAGGTTTGATCCCTGGGTTGGGAAGATTCCCTGGAGGAGGAAATGGCAACCCATTCCAGTATTCTTGCCTGGAGAATCCCGTGGATAGAGGAGCCTGATGGGCTACAGTCCATAGGGTCCCAGAGAGTGGGACACAACTGAGTAACTGAACACACACACACACACACACACACAGAGACATCCTGCCAAAATAATAGCGTTTTTGTTATCAGAACTCTGTGAATTAATCAGGAATTTACAAAACTTATCTGATGTTGCAGCTGTGAAGTTCATCTCCTGATTCTATTATTTTGTTGGTGAGAACACAGCAGTGGCCAGAGTCAGGCCATCTAGAATGCAGATCTTCTTGTTCTGAGTTCAAGGCTCTTTCTGTTATAATTGATGACGCAGAATCACTTCCTTCAGTGATCAGCACCTCAAAGGCAAGTGTGTGGGGAGGCAGAGGTGAGCAATTAATTGGCTTAGAACTCAGCCCAACCTGAGATCAAACCCTGGTTTTGCTGGTGCCAAGTTGAGGGACCATGAGCAAGGTGATTCACCACTCTGAGTATCAGTGATTTTCCAGCCGAGATGTCGAAATAATAATAACAAATAATGACAATTATTACCATGTAATAAAGTAAATGGTGATAATGCACACGAAGTACATAGAGATTAGTCAAATAATAGCTTTTATTACATATATATTTATTACATCATCACATATCCACCGTTCCATCAGCCTAATCAGTGGAGACAGCAAAACTGGATGTCTGGTCAAGGCTTGTGAGGGTGAATAAGAAATCTGTCTCTCTCTCTCTCTCTCCTTTTTTTTTGGCCTCACTGCACAGCATGTGGAATCTTAGTTACTCCACCAGGAATCGAACCCATGCCCCCTGCATTGGAAGCACAGAGTCTTAACCAATGGCTCACCAGGGAAGTGCCAGAATTCTCTTATAGAACAGGGTGTCATCACATTAGCTGGTGGCTCTCAGGAAAGCTTTTGGTTGGAACCTCACTCTAGTGATACGGATCTATATATGTCATGGTATTGGCTCCAATCAGGTTTCTATCTGAACTCCTGAAAAGTAAATGATGAACTTGCAAAATAAGTTGGAAAAAAATAATTAGATTGAATGTAGGTCATGGTGAATCTGACATCCATTGTTTGGAAAATGTCCCCTTTTTGGGAGAATAGAAACAAATTCTATATTTGTATAAGACTTTGAGTGTATAAGGGGCTTCCCTGGTGGCTCAGATGGTAAAGAATCTGCCTGCAATGTGGAAGACTCAGATTTAATCCCTGGGTTGGGAAAATCCCCTGGAGAAGGGAATAGGAACCCACTCCAGTGTCCTTGCCTGGAGAATCCCATGGACAGAGGAGCCTGGCAGGCTACAGTCCATGGGGTTGCAAGGAGTCAGAACGACTGAACGACTAACATTTTCACTTGAGTGTATGAAGTACTTTCCTACCTATGACCTCATTNCTTGCCTGGAGAATCCCATGGACAGAGGAGCCTGGCAGGCTACAGTCCATGGGGTTGCAAGGAGTCAGAACGACTGAACGACTAACATTTTCACTTGAGTGTATGAAGTACTTTCCTACCTATGACCTCATTATATCCTTATGATACCTTATGAAATAAGTGTGTTAGTTACATCTCCATCCATGGAGCAATAGAGCTTCAATTTATTTTTATTAGATTCCCATCTAAGATGCTAATTTCAGGGCTTTCCCTCCACATGGTGACCAGCCCTGCAGAAACGATGCCTGTATGTGGCTAACGAAAAGCAGGCTTCTTACAGACATGTACTTTTCTTGCCAAGAGCCTTTTTATTGGGCTGTTATGTTTCATGGTCAACAGTCACAACGACACGCGTGAATAGAACACCTCCAGTCTGTCTGAGACACTGTCAGTGTTTTCATGTGTGTGCGCCAGGCGTTGTCTGCTTAGACCCAGGGTCACCCTTGTTCTCTGCTCTGTTATCTCCAGAAACCATGCTTCCTAGGCCCCTCTGTCTTCTGACTTCCCCCTCCTCCAGGGGGCAGAGGGGAGGGTGAGGATGTCTTCTCTCCGCTTGCTTCCTTGTGTGGACTCTGCCTCCATCTCAAGCTAGTTCTTCTCTGGGGCGTTAGTTCTCCAGTCCCACTGCAGCCCTAGCCCCTCCTAATTAATAACCCTGACTCCTGGGCTCTGTACAATCCCCATCTTCCTTTGACCTGCCAGCAGCCAGTCTCAGGATGACCTCTTTATTCTATTTGGCTCTTTAGCTCTTCCATCTCCTGTGGAACCAAATTCCCTCCTTGAATCCCAGCTATTTTGTTTCATGACCAGTTCATGCAGCTACAACATGATATTATTACCTCTTACCTTTACAGCATTCCAGGGAGGAGGTTATACTATCATCTCCATACACAGTTACGGAAATTGAAGCTCGAAAGAGACAAAAGGTGTGCCAAGCCTCATATGATCCATAAACGGGAGTTCTGGGGCTTGAAGACAGCGTCTTCAGCTGACAAGTGACTCTGACTGAGTGAATTCCAGTGTCAGTTTCTGGAGCCCGAGTGTGTCTGTATACATCACAGCCCTCACAGCATCTCCCCAGTTATGGATGAGGACACAGAGCTCAGAAACATTAGCTCCACAAAGGCGTGAAGCTAGTAAGTAGCAGAGATGGAATTTAGACCAGATCTGTCTAACTCCACACTTGTTTTTTTCTACCACTGCAAGTGCTTCCCCCAAAGTTATGATATATCACCCCTGTGGAGGTGTAGAGTGGTTGAAATCTAAACTCTTAGTCCCCACCCCCAGAAGTTCCAGTTCAGTAGCTTTGGAAAGGGGTCCTGGAAACAAGCATTTTGCACACCTGCCCTAAGAGATGCTGAAGCCAGGGAGTGTGGAAACCTTGGGAGGCCAACCCTGGTTATCCTCCATGCCTCTCCCCACACCTGTGACACCCCATGTGCCTCTGTGTGCCTCTCCCGCCTGCCTCTTTTCCTCATCTGTAAAATGAAAAGTTGGATTGGATAATCTCCAAGCTCTCTAGGTCTATGCTGGGTCCCCTATACCTGTGTGCTGGAGGAGAGCAAGACACTTGGTGTCATCCTTCCAAGGAGACCACTGCTGTGCCACTGAGCCCTTCAAGAGCACCGCTGAGCACCAGGGGTCTGGGGTTTCTCAGGGATCCCCCAGCTCTGAGATCTGATAGGAACCCTGTGGCTTGAGAGTAAAGGAGAGCCCTGTTTATCTGTTTGCAGTGGTTGGCATTTTAAAAGGAAATGAATTGTGTGGGGTGGGGGTTTCAATTCAGGGAGATATTCGGAGACTTCAGTGTTTGCTCTGAGAGGTCATTAAATAAGTTTTGTTCCCACACCCTCTGGAAAAATGATGCTTCATTAAAATGGCAACATGAGGTGTAGAGAAAACGGTGAAACTGGGAACACTGAAAAGACACATTCACCAGATTCCACTTAAAATGTAAAAGGAGTGTAAAGAAAACAAATGGACATTTTCTCGAGGCAGCTGAGCGATACAAAACACAGGCATCTTTGTCTCCTTCTTGAAAACTTCCACAATGTGCTCTCCTTTCTTCCTCTTGACTAATCTCTGCTTCTAAGAGGTGTTGAGTTTCGGCCAAACTTTCTGCTCTGCTCGCATCAAAGGCTGCTATCCAGTGAATGGCCAGCTCTCACCTACCGATCCTCTTACTCACTCCTGCCCAGCAGACACAGGCCATTCCCCATAATTAGCTCACAGACAGAATTTCCAGGCGGGGTCCGGGAGCATCAATCACAGGATGAATGGGAGATCAATGCGTGGGAACCGCGGGAGGAGCTGGGTGCAGAGCTCCCAGTGGTCCCTCCGACCGTCTCCCTGAGATGCTGAGATGTTTCCTCAGTTACCCTCGGGCTACATCTGTGCTTGACAGACAGGTTGTGCTCGTTTCCACACAGACTCAGAGGTGCAGAATACCCCATAGGAGGGAGGCAGGAGAAGTTTCTATTTTTGCTGTATCATGATGTGTGTGTGCGTTCAGTCGTGTTCAGCTCTTTGCAACTCCGTGGACTGTAGCCCACCAAGCTCCTCTGTCCATGGGGTTCTTCAGGCACAAATACTGCAGTGGGTTGCCATGGCCTTCTCCAGGGGATCTTCCAGACCTAGGGATTGAACCCACACCTCTCATGTCTCCTGCATTGACAGGCGGTTCTTTACTACTAGTGCACCTGGGAAGCCCACCTGGGAGACTGGGCTTCTGCTTTGTCCTTGTTGCCTTCTGCTTAACACCCTGATTTCTCAGGTTTCAATTTTTCATATATAATATGAAGGTGATGGGTCAGAATTATTAGCTATAATGAATAAGAGCAAGGTCAGAACACTTTGAAAATACAAAATAACGTCAAGTATGACATCCTCGTTTGCTCTTTGGAAGGAATGATGCCTAAGCTGAAACTCCAGTACTTTGGCCACCTCATGCGAAGAGCTGACTCATTGGAAAAGACTCTGATGCTGGGA
Source organism: Oreotragus oreotragus (assembly GCA_006410675.1). Lineage (NCBI taxonomy): Eukaryota > Metazoa > Chordata > Mammalia > Artiodactyla > Bovidae > Oreotragus > Oreotragus oreotragus. The sequence goes on from SJYX01019955.1 coordinate 48,127, forward strand.
GGGATTGGGCGCAGGAGGAGAAGGGGACGATAGAGGATGAGATGGCTGGATGGCATCACTGACTCGATGGACGTGAGTCTGACTGAACTCCCGGAGATGGTGATGGACAGGGAGGCCTGGCGTGTTGCGATTCATGGGGTCACAAAGAGTCGGACACGACTGAGCGACTGAACTGAACTGAACTGAACATCCTCTGCTGGTGGTCTTGCCAAGGTAAGTGCCCCAGGCTGCCTCTTCCTCCGGAAGCTGGTTCCTGCTCACCGGATCTTCAGAAGGAACCAGGGCCTGGGAATCGATGAGTTCAGCACCAGCCTCAATTTGGTCGGTTCTAATGCCTGCTATATATTGTGCATTGATCCGTGTGCTTGACATCTTACTTATGCCTGTTCTCGGGGACCACCTTTCCACCTCTCGCCATCACCGGTTCAAAGTTGAATTCTTTGCTGTGTGTAGGGCTGGAGGAGGGGCTGGACCCCTGCCCAGGGCAGTTCCCAAGGGCTGTGGGCCGAGGTGTCTAGGACACTTCCTGATCCTCCAGCACAGAAAGGCTTTCCTGGGGGAAGGGAGGGCACTTTGATACTAGAGAAAGGCAAGGGCAAAAACCTGGTGAAGTCTAAAGCAGCATCAGGTCTATGCTGCCCCCTGGTGGTCACGTGTTGTGCTACAGTCGGTCCCAGAATCGTAAAATTACAATCACTCTTCTATCTCTGTCCTACAATGTGAAAGTCTAGAGTCCCGAGGAGTCAGTCAAGATAGCTTAAGGGCAGCGGAAGTATAGATCTTATCTTCTTGTAGGACTGAAGACAGAACTTTTACTATGGGAGCCATTTAGTCTTTACCTGTTAATGCGTATAAACTAGTCAACAAGGCCAGAATAAAAATCATACATTGAATGGATTTAAATTGTTTTTGACGGTTAAAAATTAAAAATTAGAATATTTCATCTATTTTGACTTTTACCAATTTGTTCTCGAGTTCCATCTCATTTTTACAGTTTACAATAGTTTGAGGGGAAGAGAATAATGTAGTTTTTTTTTTTTTTTTTTTAGCTTTTTATATTGGAGTACGGGGAAGGCAATGGCACCCCACCCCAGTACTCTTGCCTGGAAAATCCAATGGACGGAGTAGCAGTCCATGGGGTCGCTAACAGTCAGACAGACTGAGCGACTTCACTTTCACTTTTCTCTTTCATGCATTGGAGAAGGAAATGGCAACCCATTCCAGTATTCTTGCCTGGAGAATCCCAGGGATGGGGGAGCCTGGTGGGCTGCCGTCTATGGGGTCACATAGAGTCGGACACGACTGAAGTGACTTAGCAGCAGCAGCAGCATAGCCAATTAACCATGTTGTGATAAGTTTTAGCTGGACAATGAAAGGACTCAACCATGCATGTACATGTATCCATTCTCCCCCAAATTCCTCTCCCATCCAGGCTGCTGATAACATTGAGAAGAGAGAACAGTATAGCTTTTTTTAAAAGATAAAACAATTTTCCTTCATTCTAACTTATAACAAGGCCCTTACAAAGTTGTACCATGATGTTTCAATTTTTGCATTTTTTTACTTTTTATTTTATTCTGGAGTATAGCTGATTAACAGTGTTTTTAGAGTTTCAGTGAAGGGGCCAGTCATTCATATACATGTATCCATTCTCCTCCAAATCCCCCTGCCATCCAGGCAGACACATAACACTGAGCAGAGTTCCTTGTGTTGTACAGTAGGTCTTCGTTGGTTATCCATTTTAAATAGAGCAGTGTGTGAGAGAACAATATAGTTTTAATCCCTGCTTCGCTGACATGGAAACAGAGTCAGGGGCCTAAGCTCTCTGCAGAGTCAGAGCTACATCTGGCCCTGCAGATGGGTCGCTGGGCCCTGGGTCAGAAGTCAGACATGGGGCAGGGCCATCAGTGCAGACCCAGGGGGCCCTCCTCTCAGATCCAGGGCCCTGCCCCCTCCACTTCTGCTTACTCCTGTCACTCGCACTAGGAGCGTTTCTAGTCAGCTGTGTACGCTATGTTAGGCATTTCAAATATGTTTCTGGAAGTTGTCAGAGCTGTTCTCTATGAGACCTGAAGGCAAAATTTACTACTAATGTTTGTAGTAAATAAGTACTAAAATTATACCAGCTCTTGAGAGAATGGATTATTTCCAGGTTGCTTAGCCATATTGGCTGAGTGTTGAATTCGGCAGTGGTGCCAACATGTTATGCACAAGAAACTCATATTCCTGGACTCTGAGGATCACACTGAAGGTGACGGTGAGGAATCTGCCCAAGCTGTGGTCAGCAGCATTCCAGAAGGAGTTTATGGAGATGCAAGAGAAGGTTCCGAAAACTTTGCTGGGATGGCACAGCCCTTGGGCTAGTTGCCGCATCAGAAACTAGATGGTGTTTTACAAACAGTGGGCTCCAAGGAATGCTTATTCCTGGAATCGAAGCCACCTCTGTGTAGGATTCTCTCTTCTCATCTCTCAGGGTCTCTGTTATGGGCTGAATTGTGTTCCTCCAAAGTTCCTATGTTGAAATTCTAACCCCAGTATTTCAGAATGTGATTTTATTTAGAGAAAGGGCATTTGAAGAGGTGATTAGGTTAAAACGAGGTCATTAGCGTGGGCCCTCATCCAATATGGACTTATAAGGACTACTGTCCTTATAAGAAGGGAAATTAGGATGGGGACATGCAGAAAGGGAGGGCCACGTGAAGACACGGTGACAAGTTGGCCAAGCAAGCCAAGGAGAGAGACTTCTGAGCAAAGCTACCCTGGTGGCACTTTGATTTCAGACATCCTGTGTCCACAGCCATAAGGAAATGAATGAATGTTGTCTAAGCCAGTCAGTGTGTGGTACTTTGTGATGGCAGCCTGAGCAACTAAAACGGTCTCTATTTGAATTTAGGGAACATGGAGTGAGTGGCCCATCCACTCGGCATCCACACCAACCAAGTGAAAACCATCAAAGCTACTCCGTAAGGAACTAAAACATCTTGAAAAACAGGAAAGTGACTTGTGAAATAACATCTGGTTGGAATGGCATCCTGTATGTTTTACTAGACAAGATATATTAGCCTGATTTCTGGAGAAAAGCCCAAATACATGCCACAGATATGTGCGCCACGGCAATGATTGAATATAAATCTTCTCCCCCCACCCCAGCTTTCTGGTATCCTATGGAAGGAATCCAAATAGTATGAAAAATATCTTCAAGTCTAAGTGAATCATACAGCCAAGCTTAATGGAACCAAGCTATAAAGTTATTACAAGAAAAAAATATTCACCTATGTGACTCTTACTTTTTCTATAGGCTGTTCTGAGATATCTGATGTTTAGCATATAGGTTACATTATTTTTTTAAATAATGATTTATCATTGGCTACACAGGGTCTTCGTTGCTTCATGCGGGGCTTTCTCTTGTTGTGGAGCCAGGCTCTAGCTGCACCGGCTCAGCAGTCGTGGCTCCTGGGCTCTAGAGCACAGGCTTAATAGTCATGGTACTCCGGCTTAGTTGCTTTGAGACATATGGGATCTTCCCGGACCAGGGATCGAACCTGTGTTCCCTGCATTGGTAGGGAGATTCTCAACCATTGGACCACCAGGGAAGTCCATCAGTTACATTATTTTATGGAACTCTACAACAGACTTAGTACGAAAAAGAAACCTGAGAACCCAAGGCTTGGAATGCAGGTGTTCTGCAGAGTATCATCAATGAGGTTGACATTGGAGATGAGCTAACTTTTACTGAGCATTTCTCATGACCAAGGCACTAAATGAAGTGCTTGGAACAGGTCACTTAGGTCTCACAGAAACACTAGTAGAAAAGATATGCTATAAGCTAGCCATTCAGTCTTGGTCACTGCTACTCTTCAGCCTCAGCTTCTCGAGCAAACTACTTTACTCTCCACGACTCTGTCTTCTCATTTCAAAAGCTTGTTATTGATGTGGTTCAGAGCGCTTGAAATAGTACCTGGCACCCAGGGAGGTTTTGGTAAGTGTATGTTGCAGGTGTTTTTGGTTTTATTTTTATTCTGTTGTAGTAGAGTTGGTTTACAGTGTTGTGTTAGTTTCAGGTTATACAGCTAATTGATTCAGCTCTCCATATACATACATCAGTTCTTCTTCAGATTCTTCTTAATGTCCTCATATGAGGGGACGGAGGCCAACAGAGATGTGAAGCTCTTGCTCGGCGCCTCGGGTACTGTTGTGCGGAGGACGCGCAGGCTGCCACGCTGCGCCAGCACATCGCACGTCACACTTGGTGACATGGTCCTTCGCAGATGTTGTTCTTGCTCGGTCAATAAATCACATCCAACTCTTTTAAGCGACCCCACGGACTATACCCCGTCAGGCTCCTCTGCCCATGGGACTTCCCAGGCAAGAATGCTGGAGTGGGTTGCCATTTCCTTCTCCTGCTGAGCTAGGAATCAAGCCTGAGTCTCCTGTTTGGCAGGCTGATCCTTTACCACTGAACCACCAGGGGTAATTGTGACCTTATTCTTGACCTTACTCGTGTTGGGACACACAAGTGGGTGTTCTTAATATGTGTGACACATGGTCCTTTAACCCTAAGTTCTAAATCGGTGTGCATTTTCTAAAAATAAGGGCATTCTTTTAAAAAACCACAATAAAATGGCCAAAATCAGGAAATTAACATTGATCTGATAATGTCAATCTATAGACTTTAATCAAAATTTGCTGGGACTTCCCTTGTGGTCCAGTAGTTAAGACTCCAGGCTTCCTCTGCAGGAAGCAAAGATTTAATCCCTGGTTGAGGAATTAGGATCCCACATGCTGAGTAGGGTGTGGTCAAAAATAATTGCCAACTGTTTCATTTATCTCCTTTACAGGAAAATTGAGTAGCCTCAGCTTAAAAAAAATTTTTTTTTAAATTTTTTGCTTTTCATGACTTTTGACACTTTCAGAGCACAGGGTTTTTATTTTGAAGATGACCCTTCAGTTTGAAAACAGATTTATTTTTAATGTGCATTTCTTAGAAACACAAATTTACCTAAAGGAATGAAAAAATAATGGGAATATATGGACATCACAATAGACACCAGGTGGGAATATGTGGAGGTAGGTGGATCTTCTGACAACACTTAAATTGAAATAATTGGTGGATATCATGGTTGACACTGTACAAAAGTTGTTCTCTGTTAGTCTTATTAAGTCAGTTGCTTCATACCTAAGATTCAGTTCAGTTCAGTTCAGTTCAGTTGCTCAGTCGTGTCCGACTCTCTGCGACCCCATGAATCACAGCACCCCAGGCCTCCCTGTCCATCACCAACTCCTGGAGTCCACCCACACTCATGTCCATTGAGTTGGTGATGCCATCCAACCATCTCATCCTCTGTCATCCCCTTCTCTTCCTGCCCTCAATCTTTCCCAGCATCAGGGTCTTTTCAAATGAGTCAGCTCTTCACATCAGGTGGCCAAAGTATTGGAGCTTCAGCTTCAACATCAGTCCTTCCAATGAACACCCAGGACTGATCTCCTTTAGGATGGACTGGTTGGATCTCACTGCAGTCCAAGGGAATCTCAAGAGTCTTCTCCAACACCACAGTTCAAAAACGTCAGTTCTTCAGTGCTCAGCTTTCTTTATAGTCCAACTCTGACATCCATACATGACTACCGGAAAAACCATAGCCTTGACTAGACGGACCTTTGTTGACAAAGTAATGTCTGTGCTTTTGAATATGCTGTCTAGGTTGTTTATAGCTTTCCTTCCAAGGAGTAAGTGTCTTTTAATTTCATGGCTGCAATCACCACTGGCATGATTTACGGGTTTGATTTCTATGGTATCCAGCATTGCCTCTGGCTCTGGAATTCTTGTAATACTTTGAGACTGTGAGATTTGTGACTGTTAATGGTGCTATTTACATACTTTCTTTATGTGTTCCCTCACTGATTTCCCCTGGGAAAGGAATATCCTGGTTAATATCACTTATCTCCAACCCACTCAATTCTCTCTTCCTCTAACCTTTACAGTTTTTATTCCATTTTCTTCAAGCACTCAAATGCCTTATTTGGACTATGCTTCTGCCATGTGGCTGCTCTTGGAGTGTAGAAATGCCTCAGATGGTAGGACTGCGATTCCAAAACATTTCCTCCATGGAGGAGACAATCAACTCCCAAAGAACAGCACCACCCCGAGATCTCGGCTCACCAGCACTGCCCTGGCTGCTGGTGGCTTGTTCTTCCCAAGAAAGCACTTGCTGCATATACACACCAGACAGGAACTGAACTGGGCCTCCCAGGGGGTGCAGCGGTAAAGAATCTGCCAAAGCAGCAGACACAAGAGATGCCTGGGTCAGGAAGATCCCCTGCAGGAGGAAATGGTAACATGGTCCAGTGTTCTTGCCTGGAAAATTCCATGGACAGAGGAACCTAGTGAGCTACACTCCACGGGGTCGCAAAGTCAGACATGACTGAACACACACACACACACACACAGGAACAGAACTACCTGCTGAATGGTAGTGTAGACAAGGAGTGGTTGCAATGCGTTGTTGCAATGCCATTGTGGATTTCAGGCACACTTTCCAGATGTTCCAAGGGCTTTATTTGCTCCAGCTGGGGTAAAAGAAAGACACAAAAGGCCCATTGGAATGTTAGACTTTGGAAGTGCGTCAGAGAATAATGATGGCTAAAAAGAAAGATATCATTTTGTTAACAATGACACAGAGAAGGTGTAGAGTTTCTAGTTGCTGTTGAAATTTGAAAGAATTGGCTATTCACTTAAAAGGTAAGAAGAATGAGTGTCCACAGGAAAAGGGACTTGTGAGTTCCAGGGAGCCATCTGTGTATTGGTTACAGAACAAATGGAAATAGAACCATTTGTACATTATGTAGCACTTGTAAGCTGGTCATGCAACCAGGCACTTGTCCATTCAGTTTTCTATTTATTCGGTGTGTCCCAGTTTCCATAGAAAACTTTGCTGGGATGGCACAGCCCTTGGGCTAGTTGCCGCATCAGAAACTAGATGGTGTTTTACAAACAGTGGGCTCCAAGGAATGCTTATTCCTGGAATCGAAGCCACCTCTGTGTAGGATTCTCTCTTCTCATCTCTCAGGGTCTCTGTTATGGGCTGAATTGTGTTCCTCCAAAGTTCCTATGTTGAAATTCTAACCCCAGTATTTCAGAATGTGATTTTATTTAGAGAAAGGGCATTTGAAGAGGTGATTAGGTTAAAACGAGGTCATTAGCGTGGGCCCTCATCCAATATGGACTTATAAGGACTACTGTCCTTATAAGAAGGGAAATTAGGATGGAGACATGCAGAAAGGGAGGGCCACGTAAAGACACGGTGACAAGTTGGCCAAGCAAGCCAAGGAGAGAGACTTCTGAGCAAAGCTACCCTGGTGGCACTTTGATTTCAGACATCCTGTGTCCACAGCCATAAGGAAATGAATGAATGTTGTCTAAGCCAGTCAGTGTGTGGTACTTTGTGATGGCAGCCTGAGCAACTAAAACGGTCTCTATTTGAATTTAGGGAACATGGAGTGAGTGGCCCATCCACTCGGCATCCACACCAACCAAGTGAAAACCATCAAAGCTACTCCGTAAGGAACTAAAACATCTTGAAAAACAGGAAAGTGACTTGTGAAATAACATCTGGTTGGAATGGCATCCTGTATGTTTTACTAGACAAGATATATTAGCCTGATTTCTGGAGAAAAGCCCAAATACATGCCACAGATATGTGCGCCACGGCAATGATTGAATATAAATCTGCTCCCCCCACCCCAGCTTTCTGGTATCCTATGGAAGGAATCCAAATAGTATGAAAAATATCTTCAAGTCTAAGTGAATCATACAGCCAAGCTTAATGGAACCAAGCTATAAAGTTATTACAAGAAAAAAATATTCACCTATGTGACTCTTACTTTTTCTATAGGNCTCCCCCCACCCCAGCTTTCTGGTATCCTATGGAAGGAATCCAAATAGTATGAAAAATATCTTCAAGTCTAAGTGAATCATACAGCCAAGCTTAATGGAACCAAGCTATAAAGTTATTACAAGAAAAAAATATTCACCTATGTGACTCTTACTTTTTCTATAGGCTGTTCTGAGATATCTGATGTTTAGCATATAGGTTACATTATTTTTTTAAATAATGATTTATCATTGGCTACACAGGGTCTTCGTTGCTTCATGCGGGGCTTTCTCTTGTTGTGGAGCCAGGCTCTAGCTGCACCGGCTCAGCAGTCGTGGCTCCTGGGCTCTAGAGCACAGGCTTAATAGTCATGGTACTCCGGCTTAGTTGCTTTGAGACATATGGGATCTTCCCGGACCAGGGATCGAACCTGTGTTCCCTGCATTGGTAGGGAGATTCTCAACCATTGGACCACCAGGGAAGTCCATCAGTTACATTATTTTATGGAACTCTACAACAGACTTAGTACGAAAAAGAAACCTGAGAACCCAAGGCTTGGAATGCAGGTGTTCTGCAGAGTATCATCAATGAGGTTGACATNAGCAGCAGCAGCAGGAGCTGTAAATCAGGAAGATCCCCTGGAGGAGGGCATGGCAACTCACTCCATTATTCTTGCCTGGAGAATCCCATGGACAGAGGAGCGTGGTGGGCCTCAGTCCATGAGGTCACAAAAGAGTTGTATACAATTGAATCGACTTAGCAAGTACACATGCAGCAGCTGTAAAGGGGCCATGGATGGGATGTTGTGGGGCATAGAAGAAGGACTAGGTCAGGAAATGTATATAGAGTGGGAACATTTAGTCAAGATCTTGCAGTATGTGTAGGAGTTTGCTGTGTAAATGAAAGATTGCACTTCAGGTATACGAAAAGGCCTGGAGTTACAAACAAAAGGGAAATGATTTTTGTGAGATCAGGGGAGGCAGAGTCCTTGGTTTTGACTGACTTTGTGGGTACGTTCAGCCAAGCAGCATCTGATTGGGCAGAATCAGCCCAGGTAATTTCAGGAAGGGGAGACACTCCCTGAAGCACCTCTGTGCACCCTCCTGTGTCTGCCTGGATCTTCCTCCTTTGATCTGTTAGAGGGAAAGGGCTCTGAAGGATCTGATTAGTGAAAGAGAAAGATGAATAACAATTTAAGAGAGCTGTTCTTACCCAAACCGCACTGGAGGATCTCCTTGGGAAATTTTTGAGATTTTTGTGGCCAGGAAGTTCCAACTCAGGGACATCCCTGATGGTCCAGTGGCTAAGACTTTGTGGGATCCCAGTACAGGGAGCCCAGATTCAATTCCTGGTCAGGGAACTAGATCCCACATGCAGCAACTAGGACATGGAGCAGCTAAATACATAGATAAAATAGTAATAAAAAAGAAAGTCCAACTCAGAGGCCTGGCCCCCTCAACAGAGCTTCTCAGGTGGAGACCATCTGTTGTAAGCATCTCCTCAACATGGAGTATCTGCCCACGGGAAGAAAGGACATCCACCTCAGACAGGACCTGCGGATTCTCCTGGATGAACCACATTTTTTATCCCGCTGGGCTGGGAGTAAACTCTAGTGACAGGAATGTCACCCAGCCTCCCCACCAACTGCGGCTCAATTTCGGGAGATGCTTCCAAATAAGATTTTCTAATCTCCTCTAGAGTCTCAGACTCTATTTGCATCATATTTTCTGTTAATTTTTATCATCAAGTTCAAGGCTGGGAGGGGACACATCCAGGGCTTCTTGCTGCTTTTACCCAACAGGGACTGAATGCTGATTACATGGGGCCCTTGCGTTGCAAACATTCAGCGTACTGCTCACTTACCGTATGTGTACTTCTGTAAAATATCTCATTTATTTATTTATGGCTGTGCTGGGTCTTTGTTGCTAGGCTTTTCTCTAGTTTCAGTGAGTAAGATCTGCTCTCCAACTGCGGTGCCCCGCGGCGCGTGGGATCTTCCAGACCAGGGACTCAACCCGAGGCTCCTGCCTTAGCAGGCAAACTCTCCGCCCCTGAGCCACCAGAGAAGCCCCATGTGTGTCCTTTCCAGTCAGTATGTAATACAGTATTTTTCCCAGTTTCTTTTTTTAAATTAATGAAATAGGGCTTTCCTGGAGGTCCAGTGGTTAAGAATTTGCCTGCCAGTGCAAAGGACACTGGTTCAAACCCTGAAGATCCCACATGCCTTGGAGCAGCTGAGCCCATGTGCTGTAACTACTGAAGCCCTCGAGCCTAGGGTTTGTGCTCTGCCACAAGAGAAGCTATCGAAATAAGGAGTGCTTACCCCATGGTGAAGAGAAGGAAGCCCCCCGCTCCCCTCAACCAGAGAAAAACCTGAGCAGCAACGAAGACCCAGCACAGCCAAATATAAAGAAATAAATAAATCCTTTAGAATGTGTTTGAGTCAGTTCTAATGAGGTGGATGAAACGGGAGCCTATTATACAGAGCGAAGTAAGTCAGAAAGAAAAACACCAATACAGTATATTAACGCATATATAGAACTTAGAAAGATGGCAATTTAACGATGACCCTATATGCGAGACAGCAAAAAAGATACAGATGTAAAGAACAGACTTTCGGACTCTGTGGGAGAAGGCGAGGATGGGATGATTTGAGAGAACAGCACTGAAACACGTATATTACCATATGTGAACTAGATCGCCGGTCCAGGTTCGATGCATGAGACAGGGTGCTCAGGGCTGGTGCACTGGGATGGACCCTGGCTGGGGGATGGGATGGGGAGGAAGGGGTGTTCAGGATGGGAACACATGTACACCCATGGCTGATTCATGTGAATGTATGGCAAAAACCACCACAGTATTGTAAAGTAGTTGGCCTCCAATTAAAATTTTAAAAAATTAACTGTTAGAAATATACAAAAAAAAAAAAAAAAAAGGAGGAATCGTTGATTAACAGTGTTGTGTAACTTTCAGGTGTACAGCAAAGTGATTCAGTCTTTAGATTTCTTTTCCACTGCAGGTTTTTACAAGATACTGAATATAGTTCCCTGTGCTATACAGAGGGTTCTCATTGTTTATTTTATATAGAACAGTGTGTAGCTGTTAATTCCAATTTCCTACTTTATCTCTGCCTCTTTCCCTTTGGCAATCCTAAGTTTGTTTTATGTCTGTGAATCTGTTTTGTAAATAAGTTCATTTGTATCATTTTTTTTTTGGATTCCACATATAAGGGATATCACATATTTGTCTTTTTCTGACTTACTTCATTAATATGATAACCTCTAGGGCCATCCATGTTGCTGCAAATGGCATTATTTCCTCAAACAAATCATGCTGTAATGAATGCAGAGCCCCTGTTTCCCTTGATCAAACCCTTGCTGAGAGCGTATTCCCAGGATGCGCCTGGGCTCTGCGCTTGGCAAGGATGCAGCTGCGGGGTCCAGGCAGAGGCATAGTCCCCGGTGTGTGGACCATTCCGCAGGCTGTGGGAATAGCAGTCTTGGATTTCCTGGCTTTTGTGCATTGACCGTCTCACTCACAGAGTTGCATTAACCCGGTTTCGTAGCCTGAATGAAACCATTGGCAACTTTCTGATTTGTGTTTCATCCCGAGTCCAGGCTGGTAACGGAGCCAGGAGTCCCCAAGCTTTCCCAGGCGGGCGGGCATGGAGACACACTGGGACTCCTTTTTCCTCTCCTCCGTCCATCTGCAGGCCAAGTGCACCGCGGTCAAAGGCAAACTCTGAATCGAGCTTTGTGTCAGGCTCTGGAAAGGCGCTGAGGAGCGTGCGATGGGGGAGAAGCGACGGTGCTGGTGGCAACCGCGTCGGCGGGCCAGCCCTGTCACTATCCGCGCAGGACGCCGGCGGGCACGCTTCATGAGAACTGTCCACCCGCTGGAGAATGGGGCTTTTGACATCAGCTGAGGCCCCGGCTGCCTTACAATGAGAGGCCTGTTGGTGAGAGCCCAGACTGTTTAATGAACTGAGAATCGGAGGCCAGCTCTAGCCATCTGGACTGAGCATATCTGCAGAAACTCTTCACTGTAACCGGCCACTCTTGAAGCTCACAGCTTTTCTAAGAAAGGAACTGCAACAATAAATTCATGTTTCAAAGTTGTGCACAATAAATGGATTTCAACACTGTGAACTTTTAGATACTTGTGTCTGTGTGTTTGTGTGTGTGTGTGCGTGTGTGACACAGTGGTAAAGAATCTGCCTGCCAATGCAGGAGATGCAAGGGATGCGGGCTCAATCCCTGGGTCAGGAAGATTGCCTGGAGACGGGAATGGCAACCCACTCCAGTATTCTTGCCTGGAGAACCCCATGGACAGAGGAGCCTGGTGTGCTGCAATCCGTGTGGTTACAGGGTCAGACACGACTGAGCATGCAGCAGGCTCGTGTGAATGTGTGTGATGGAAAATGTTGTATAAATGTTAGATATTATAGTACCACCCTATTGGCAGCTAAGCCTGAAAAAGCATCTCACTCTTGCCTCTGAGGTCAACAACGATAATGACGTAGGGTAGCGATGTCCTGTCAAGGATGTGGAAGTACTCTCTGAAAATGAAACCCGTGAAAGCCCTAAAGATCAGGTGAGGAAGGCAGGTGATCACGATTGTCACCACTTGGCTGGTGAAATGCAGCGGTCCCAGGGAGGAGGCTGACTCATGGCCAAGGTCGAGTGGCAGGTGGGAGGTGGGGCTGATATCTAACTGTGTCCTCCAGCCCCTGGCGCAGGGAAAGGACACGTAAGGCTGGCGCTGACTTTTCCTGGCAGGCTCGCTCTTCACAGCCAGAAGGCAGGTGGCAGTGTTGTGATTGCTGGCCTAACCTTCAACGCGTCAATGATCCTCTCGGCTGGCGCCAGGCCCCGGCTGAGAGTCACAGCGCAGCGCCCAGGCATAAGCGACACATGCCGAGGTTTTCCTAGCAGCGTCTCATTTATTAGTTGTGTTGGAAAGAAATCTCTCACGGCTAACTGGGTACCTCTGGATTTTAACAGCTGTGGTTTACAACGGATGGGGAGGGGCTTGTTTTCAAAGTGCCTTTCAGAAAGTATCACCTGCAACGGGAGTTTTCCTTCTATTCTGGGAAGAAAGACTGACAACGGTTCTCTGGTCAGAAAGTCAAGCTTGCGAGAAAGATTGGGCTCTAATATCTTACAAGCCATTTTAGCCAGGGTTCATTCATGCCACCTTCCCGTCTTCTTCACTGGCAGCAGTCTCCATGCAAGGCCTTTTTTGTTTTTTAAACTATTTATTTTATACTGGAGTAGAGCCGATTAACAATGCTGTGATAGTTTTAGGTGGACAGCAAAGGGACTCAGCCATACATACATATCCATTCTACCTGGACTACTTTTAGCTATAAGTGTGTTGTCATGTCAGAAGTCACTCCTCTGCAAAGGCCAGAGAGCAGACACTGGGGCAAAGGCAGAGAGCAGGAGAGCAGTTCAGACACACAGGAAGCCAGGAGCCGACCATGGCCTGAACCACGTGATTCCTAGAGAAGTTCTGGAGGGGTTTTAATTATGCTGTCCACAGGATTTGCTTGTGGATTGGATTGGATGAAGGGGTGAGAGGAAGAGGAGTCAAGGATGATTGCACGTTTTTGGCCTGAGATACTGGAAAAAATAAAGTTGACTGGAAGACGGGGGGATGTCAGAAGCCCAGTCCTGGGTGCTCAGTTGTGAGCCCGGGTTGTCAGGCTTGAACTGGTTTCCTGTCTCCCGGATTCAGGTGGTGCTTACACAATGAGGCACACAGTCCGGGACATGTAGGGAGATTCAAATCTGGGATGTGGAGCACAAAGAGGAGACTGGGGGAAACCCACGAGCGTGAGAAGAAAGAGAAGTGGTCCAGGACTGGGTGGGCCACTCCAGCGCTTAGAGGTTTAGGAACCGGAGAACCGAAGGCGTCTGAGAGGGAGCAGAGGTGGGGGAGGCCGGACAGCAGGAGGCTGCAAGCCAAGTGGAGAAGGTTCCAGGTTTCCACACGCATCCTTCAGTGTGCTTATCTCTTCCCTTCCATCATTTCTGGCGCTTCCCTGGTGGCTGAGTCAGTAAGAATCCGCCTGCAGTGTGGGAGACCAGGGTTCGACCCCTGGATTAGGAAGATCCCCTGGAGGAGGGCACAGCAACCCACTCCAGTATTCTTGCCTGGAGAATGCCATGGACAGAGGAGCCTGGTGGGCTACAGTCCATGGGGTCGCAAAGAGTCGGACACGACTGAGTGACTAAGCACATCATTTCTTACATATGAAATGCAATAGGAAATGTAGGATTCTTCCCATTTGCTTTGTCTTCCTCATTTCATCACCTCCCCTTGGGGTGACAGTTTGAGTACAAAAGATGGGATTTCAGAGCCCATTCCATCCATCACAGGTGTCCTGGCCCTCCCACCTCCATCAGCTCATAGCCATAGCTGTATGGTGGGGCAGGAGTGCCTTTGACCAGCTGAAGGGGAGAATCAGGGCCAAGCTTAGTTCAGCCTGGAATGAGCTGCTGGCTAGGTATGGACGGTGGCTGTCCTCTGGCCCCACACAGGTGGGCCCTGAAGGACAGAGGGGATGGGACACCCAAGGGGCCCAGAGTTGGATGGAGCACCTGATCACTCCACTCAGTGTAAGGAGAATAGCCGAGGCTCATGGCTTCCCAAGCAGTGGCTGATGGCCTGGAGGGCTGTCAGGAGCCTGCGAGGGGAAAGCCTGGACCCTCAGGGTTGAGTGAATCTGGGGAAGAAGCAGATGGTCGAGCACCTGGTAAGAAGGGCTTTGTTCCTCAGGTGAAATCTACAGACTGGAGCCCCCCAGCCTCCTCTCCCACCAAGCT
>SJYX01019955.1:68277-83124 GCA_006410675.1 Oreotragus oreotragus
CTCCTTGGAAAAGACTTTGTTGCTGGGAGGGATTGGGGGCAGGAGGAGAAGGGGACGACCGAGGATGAGATGGCTGGCTTGCATCACTGATCAATGGACGTGAGTCAACTCCGGGAGTTGGTGATGGACAGGGAGGGCTGACGTGCTGTGATTCATGGGGTCGCAAAAGTCGGACATGACTGAGCAACTGAACTGAACTGAATTGGAATCAAGATTGCCAGGAGAAACATCAATAACTTCAGATATGCAAATGACACCACCCCATGGAAGAAAGTGAAGAACTAAAGAGCCTCTTGATGAAAGTGAAAGAAAAGAGTGAAAAAGTTGACTTAAAACTCAACATTCAGAAAACTAAGATCATGGCATCCAGTCGCGTCACTTCATGGCAAATGCTGCTGCTAAGTCGCTTCAGTCGTGTCTGACCCTGTGCGACCCCGTAGATGGGGGCCCACCAGGCTCCCCCGTCCCTGGGATTCTCCAGGCAAGAACACTGGAGTGGGTTGGCATTTCCTTCTCCAGTGCATGAAAGGGAAAAGTGAAAGTGAAGTCGCTCAGTCGTGTCCAACTCTGCGTTCCCATGGACTGCAGCCTACCAGGCTCCTCTGTCCATGGGATTTTCAAGGCAAGAATAAGGCAGGAGGAGAAGGGGACGACAAAGGATGAGATGGTTGGATGGCATCACCGACACGATGGACGTGAGTTTGAGTAAACTCCAGGAGTTGATGCTGGACAGGGAGGCCTGGCGTGCTGCAGTCCATGGGGTTGCAAAGAGTAGGGCACGTCTGAGTGACTGAACTGAATCGCCAAAGGCAGGAGACATAAGAGATGAAGGTTCATTCCCTGGGTTGGGAAGATCCCCTGGAGGAGGGCATGGCAACCCAGTCCAGTATTCTTGCCTGGAGAATTCCATGGACAGAGGAGCCTGGTGGGCTACAGTCATGGGGTTGCAAAGAGTCGGACATGACTGAAGTGACTTAGCATGCACCGTCTGTCTTTGAGTCGTCCCTGGGGGAAGACATAGAGGGACACGGAAGAAAGTGGAAAATAGAAAAAAAGAAAGTGAGCATCCAGCATGATGTCATTGATTGATACAGAAGATGCTTCTCCTTTCTGTCTGTATCTTTCATTTCTGCAGCCAACAGGGGTACATGCAACTTTTATTTTATTGAATATTTTGGAGATATCCACGAGGTGGCGCACTTGCATCAAGTTTACCACCCAAACTGTGCCGCCCCGCTTGTCCATCAAGGGAGCTGCCATTCATGGACGCGGTTATTTCTTTATTTAACCATTATTGAGATGAAATGATGGGTTCCAACAGACAATGAGATCCATTTATGGCTCTTCTTAGTGGCCTAAGCTTTTCAAACAGTATAGGCCTGAAAACATTATATAGAATTACATTTCTCTTGTGATTGACTGTTACTGTGAAATGTTTTTTAGGAGAAAAAGATTCACTGGGAGAGGAAAAGATAAAATTTCTACATAATCATTTTTGTTGAACGCTGACTCTTGATTAGTTTGTTATGATTTATTCTAAGCTCTTTTAGATTTTCAAGATTCTTTTTTGCATCTTTGAAAGTGAGTATTGATTGAAAGATAACTGCAGATTAAGGAAATAATTTTATTCATTAAAAAGCGTATCTGCTCAGGTGCTTTGTACATTTCAATTTTCAACTACTGGGCAAAGGAATTTCTTTTTGTATGCATTGTTATTCTTGCTGATTATTGAGAGTTTTATTGAGGTCACAGAAGGCAGGTTAATAGAATTGAGTATTCTGTGCATTCTTGGCTGTAGCTCTGAACTGTGGGGATGTTTTCCCCACTCACCTGCCAGCCAGCTCTGGACCACGGCCCCAGGAATCCTTGCTGTCCCCAGATGAGGCTTCTGCCTGGGCTTCCCTCCTACCAGCAGGCTCAAGAGCCCTGGACAGCCGTAATGCTGTCCCAACAGGGCCTCCCTAAAATAGTGCAGACCAGAGTCTTCCTCCGAGGGCAACGTAAAGCACAGATTAGCAAATCTAGCCCTCTGTCTGGGTTTCACAGCCATTGCACTCAGAGGGGTCTTTACAGTAGGACATTTTCAATCAATTAGAAGATGGGAAATACTCACTTTGAGTCTCAATGTGATCTAGGAGATGCAGCAGTGAGCGGTGGCTTGAATCGAGATTTAGTTCCCTGCCCAGAGTTGAACTTGGGTAGCCTGGATGAAAAACCAGGACTCCTAGCCGCTAGTCCACTGGGGGCTGGAGGATAGAAGCAAAGTTCCCCTGGCCCTTGCCCTCCATGAAAACTGCATTTCTCAAGGTGGCAAAGACTGTAAAAACAAAGTCTATCATTAAAGACACAGCATAACAAGTGGGAGAGCACACAGACAATTTGTGTAGTTAAGACAGAGCAAGGCAGTAATACACACCAGGACAGAAGGGATGTGGGCGTCCCCCGTAATGAAGAGGAGCACGGTAAGTCATTTATGAAGGACAGTTCTTTCGGATCTTTGTTTACCCTTGCCCAGTTATCTGGTATCGTTTTCCATACCTGCCTTGCTCTAGGACCCTTCCCAACATACACGAGCAACTTTTTTTCCAAGATGGATTCCAGCCCAGAGGCCTGTGGGGGATCTTGGCATCACCTGCTCTGGGGGTGGTGCCTCTCCTTTTTGACCCCCAACGAGCCTTTCTGTGTATATGCAGTGTCTCCTTTGTCCCGAGGATGGGAAATATATGACCTCTTGATCTTTTACTCAGACAAGGTTTAGCCCCTCTCTCTTCTTGCCACGATTGTTATCTTAAAAATGTCTTCAGGGGACTTCCCTGGAAGTCCAGTGGCTGAGACTCCAGGCTGCCAATGCAGGGGACCTGAGTTTGATTCCTGGTCAGAGAACTAGATCCCACATGATGCAACTAAGAATTTGCATGCCGCATCTAAAGCTGCTTAGTGCCTCAATGAAGACCCAGCCCAGCTGAATAAATAAATGAATGTATATTTTTTAAAAGTACCTGCTCCATCTTAAATAAAGCGTCCTCCAGAGACAATGCCTGACTATTTACCTTGTTTCTGTTGTTATTTCTGTTTTGAAGTGCAACCAGAAGGCTGATTATAAATGTCTAACCCGGAGCCCACCTACCTCCTGTTTCAGGAAATGCAAACAAGAGGCTGGTTTTAAGTATTTGGCCTGAAGCCCACAATTTTTCTGCCCCAGGAAATGTAAACAGGAGGCCAGTTGTAAATGTCTAGCCTGGAGTCCACACATCTCCCTCCTCAAATGAAGGGAAATATTTTCCTTTTTTCCCCTCCTTACAAACTCCATTCTTCTCATTAATAGACCTGCATTACAGAAAATCGTACTCAGTTATGATATTTTGTATTTTATAAGTTAAAATCAGTGGGAATCTGCTTTCTCTTGTAACTGCTGTTCAGTGACTAAGTCGTGTCCCACTCTTTAAAACCCCAAGGACTGCAGCACGCCAGACTCCTCTGTCCACTCTCTCCCAGAGTTTGCTCAAACTCATGGTCCATTGAGTCCTGGATGCTATCTAACCATCTCATCCTCTGCCTTCTTCTCCTTTTGCCTTCAATCCTTCCCAGTAACAGTCTTTTTCAATGAGTCAGCTCTTCACATCAGATGGCCAAAGTATTGGAGCTTCAGCTTCAGCACCAGTCCTTCCAATGAATACTCAGGGTTGATTTCCTTTAGGATTNCCTTCTTCTCCTTTTGCCTTCAATCCTTCCCAGTAACAGTCTTTTTCAATGAGTCAGCTCTTCACATCAGATGGCCAAAGTATTGGAGCTTCAGCTTCAGCACCAGTCCTTCCAATGAATACTCAGGGTTGATTTCCTTTAGGATTGACTGGTTTGATCTCCTTGCAGTCCAAAGATCTCCCAAGAATCTTCTCTAGCACAATTAGAAAACATCGATTCTTCGGTGCTCAGCCTACTTATAGACCCACTCTCAAATTCGTATGTAACTACTGGAAAAACCACAGCTTTGACCATGTGGACCTTTGTCAGCAAAATGATGTCTCTGCTTTTAAATACGTTGTCTATGTTTGTCATAGCTTTCCTTAGAAGAAGCAAGCATCTTTTAATTTCATGGTTGCAGTCATCGTCTGCAGTGATTTTGGAGGCCAGGAAAATTAAATCTGTCACTGCTTCCACTTTTTCCCCTTCTATTTGCCATGAAATAATGGGACCAGATGCCATGATTTTAGTTTTTTTAATGTTGAGTATCAAGTCAGTTTTTTCACTCTCCTCTTTTACCCTCATCAAGAGGCCTCTTTAGTTCCTCTTCACCTTCTGCCATTAGAGTGATATCATCTGCATACTTGAGGTTGTGGATATTTCTCCCAGCAATGTTGATTCCAACTTGTGATTCATCCAGCCTGATATTTCACATAATGTACTCTGCATATAAGTTAAATTAGCAGGGTGCCAATGTACAGCCTTGTTATACCCTTTTTCCAATTTTGAACCAGTCTGTTGTTTCATGTCTGGCATTAGCTATTGCTTCTTGACCTTCATACAGATTTCTCAGGACGCAGGTAAGGTTACCTGGTATTCCCATTTCTTTAAAAAATTTTAATCCACACAGTCGAAGGCTTTAACTTAGTCAGTGAAGCAGAAGTAAATGTTTTTCTGAAATTCTCTTGCTTTCTCCATGACCCAGTAAGTGTTGCATTTTGATCTTTGGTTCCTCTGCCTCTCTTTGAGACCCAGCTTAAACATCTGGAAGTTCTCAGTTCATATACTTCGGAAGCCTAGTTTGAAGGATTTTGAGCATAACCTTTCTGGCATGTGAAATGAGTGCAATTGTGTGGTAGTTTGAACATTTTTTTGGCATTGTCTTTGGAACTGACCTTTTTCCAGTTCTGTGGCCATTGCTGAGTTTTCCAAATTTGCTGACATATTGAGTGCAGCACTTTAATAGCATCGTCTTTTACGATTTTAAATAGTTCAGCTGGAATTCCACCATTTCCACTAGCTCTGTAATGCTTCCTAAAAGGCCCACTTAACTTCACACTCCAGAAAGTCTGGCTCTAGGTGAGTGACCACACCATCATGGTTATTTGGGTCATTAAGATCTTTTTGTATAGTTCTTTTGTGTGTTCTTGCCTCCTCCTCTTAATATCTTCTGCTTCTGTTAAGTCCTTATCGCTTCTATCTCTTATCCCTTATAGTCCATCCTTGCATGAAATGTTTCCTTAATAGCTCCCATTTTCTTGAAAAGGTCTTTTGCAATACAAGTTCCTAAATAATACTCCCATTTTGCCTCTTGATGCACAAAGCTTAAAGTACTTACTATCTGGCCTTTATCAAGAAAGTTTACTGACTCCAGTTGCAGAGGACCTGCCTACATAAAGTAGTGTTTGAAACACGTGACTTGCTTCTAGAGACAGGATTCCTGGTTTTCACTGATCTGAAAGATGAATGTGATCACCGAAATGTGAAGAACCACCAGCCTTACTGGATGAGGGCCCATCATTGCCCTTACTACTACGAATAATCATAGTGATAATGATTATGATTATATGATGATAGCTTAAAGCATTATGAAACCAAGGTACAAATAATGATCAAAATATTGCCATATGAATTAAAAAAATTCATTTATCTATTTTAATTGGAGGCTAACTACTTTACAATACTGTGGTGTTTTTTGCCATACGTCAACACGAATCAGCCACAGGGGTACATGTGTCCCCCCGTCCTGAACACCCCTCCCTCCTCCCTTCCTAGCCCATCCCTCCGGGTTGTCCCAGAGCACCGGCTTTGAGTGCCCTGCTTCACGCATTGAGCTTGCACTGGTCATCTGTTTCACGTATGGTAATATACATGTTTCAGTGCCTTCTCTCAAATCATCCCACCCTCGCCTTCTCCCACAGAGTCCAAAAGTCTGTTCTTTACATCTGTGTCTCACTTGCTATCTTGCATATACAGTTGTCATTACCATCTTTCTAAATTCCACATATATGCATTAATATACTATATTGGTGTTTCTCTTTCTGACTTACTTTGTATAATAGGCTCCAGTTTCATCCATCTCATTAGAACAGACTCAAGTGTGTTCTTTTTTACAGCTGAGTAATACTGCATTGTGTATATGTACCACAACCTCCTTATCCATTCATCTGCCAATGGACATCTAGGTTGCTTCCATGTCCTGGCTACTGTAAACAGTGCTGCAATGAACATTGGGGTACACGTGTCTCTTTCAGTTCTGGTTCCCTCTGTGTGTATGCCCAGCAGTGGGATTGCTGGGTCATATGGCAGTTCTATTTCCAGATTTTTAAGGAATCTCCACACTGTTCTCCATAGTTTGCCATATGAATTTAAGGGAACCTAGAGTAGGGCTGAAATGAATTATTAAAAATTTGTAAGTAATTCTTTAGTCCCAATCACCAAAGTTCTATTTGCTGGGACTAGGGTAGGTACTCAGTAAGTTTTTGTTTGATCAACTTTAAGACATGATGTGAAAGACAGGAACCTCCTCCTTTGATGCACTTGAGAAAAGCATGGTGCTTGGCA
Organism: Oreotragus oreotragus; assembly: GCA_006410675.1. Taxonomy (NCBI): domain Eukaryota; kingdom Metazoa; phylum Chordata; class Mammalia; order Artiodactyla; family Bovidae; genus Oreotragus; species Oreotragus oreotragus. The sequence goes on from SJYX01019955.1 coordinate 74,803, forward strand.
CTAGATGTTTAATTTGGGCCTGTGATTGAACGACCCACATGAACATGATTAACTGGATATTTGAACTGTCAAAGACACATAATTTGGGTTATGCAATCATTTATTCTTATGAATTTGAAGCTAATTAAAATTTGTTTTATTGGGGTATAGTTGCTTTGTTGTGTTAGATTCTGCTATACAGCAAAGTTAATCAGCTATTTGTATACATATTGAGCACTGAGTAGAATTCCCTGTGCAATACAGTAGTTCATTATTTATTGCTTTTATACATAGTATCACTAGTGTTTATATGTCAGTTTCCATCTCCTAGTTCATCCCTCACCCCAAAGAAGTTAATTAACCAAGATGGAGAGGACTGAGGCTACAAATAGTATTTGGGGGCATTCCCTACATTTTGTAGGGCCCACTCTGTTGTTTAGGTAGTGACTGCAAGACTCAGAGGAATTAGCATCTTTTAGAAAACAGAGAGGGGCAGAGAACCTTCTGAGAACCAACAGTGATTCCTTAGACTGCAAGTTCGGTAATTTAATTCCATTCAGTTAGAATTTCTGGAAGGCTGAGTCTTGGAAGTGCTTCTCAAAGAACTGTCCTTTTTCTCCCCAAAGGATGCTTGGTCTAGTTTATAAAAACGAGGAGGATTCAGACACTTTCTCCTTTGATTGAGCTGTTTGTGTTGTTGTGAATTCTGGCAAATGTCTCTTAGGGCTTAGCTGAGTGGTTTGAGTACATCATCACTGACTGTTCCAATTTAAGAAACTCTCCTGAGATTGCAGGGAGACAAAGAGGCTGCTGGGAACGCAGCCCCTAGCACCTGGATGCTCTAATCTGAGCAACGTTCCCACAGTCCTTTCTAATCCTCTTGTCCCCGCTGCAGCCAGCAGCCTAGGGAACGGCAGCTGGAGCAAAAGTTGCAGGATACAGATTTAATTCAATCTAATAAGCGTTCCCCGGGTGGTGCAGTGGTAAAGAACCTGCCCGCCAAAGCAGGAGATGCAGGTTAGATTCCTGGATCAGGAAGATCTGACCTGGAGAAGGAAATGGCCACCCACTCTGGTATTCTAGCCTGGAGAATCCCAGGACAACGGGATTCCCAAGACAATGACCCAGGACAGAACAGGTACTATTAACTGACATTAGGTTTTCATCTAACGCAAACTCACATCTCACCAATTTAAATTCAGCTCGTTTCTGACTCTTTTTGATCCCATGAACTTCAGAGGAGCCTGGTGGGTGACAGTCCATGGGGTCGTAAAGAGTCAGACATGACTGAGTGACTAAGCACAGCAAATGTTTACTGGGTATAGGCAATTAACAGTGTTTGATAGTTTCAGGTAGACAGCAAAGGGACTCAGCCATACGTATGCATGTGTCCATGGCAACCCACTCCAGTATTCTTGCTTAGAGAATCCCAGGGACGGGGGAGCCTGGTGGGCTGCCGTCTATGGGGTCGCACAGAGTCGGACACGACTGAAGTGACTTAGCAGCAGCAGCAGCAGCAGCATTCTCCCCCAAACTCCGCTCCCATCCAGGCTACTACATAACATTGAGCAGAGTTCCCTGTGCAATACAGTAGGTCCTTGTTGGTGTCCATTAAAAATACAGCAGTGTTCGCATGTGCATCCCAAACTCCGGAGCTATCCTTTCTCCACCTCCTTTCCCCCTGGTAAGTTCGTGCTTTAAGTCTGTGGGTCCCTTTCGTGGTTTGTAAATAAATTCATCTGTATCATTTCCTTTTAGATTCCCCATAAAAGGGATGTCATACCCTGTTTCTCCTCCTCTGTCTGACTTACTTTACTCAGTATGACACTCTCTAGGTCAAAGGGCATAGCTTTCTAAGCTGGCAAGACCAGGATTATAATCATGGCTTTGAAAGTGACCACTGTGTGACTTTGATCAGTCACACGACCTCTCTGAGCTCCATTTCCTCGTCTGTACAATGGAGATGACCACATCCACCCTGCAGAGGTGCTGTCCAGGGGGAGTGTGTGCGTGCTCAGTTGTGCCCAACTCTTTCAGACCCCATGGACTGTAGCCCACCAGGCTCCTCTGTCCATGGGAGTCTCCAGGCAATATTACTGGAGCAGGTTGCCATTCCTTCCTGCGGGGGATCTTCCTGACCCAGGGATCGAACCTGTGTCTCCTGTGTCTCCTGCAGTGGCAGGTGGGTTCTGTACCACCAGGGCCACCTGGGAAGTCCATCCAGGTGGAGACTGGTTATTAAAATGATAGCTCCGCACCAGACTTGTAAGAGGTGCTCAGTGACTGATGATTGTTATTAGCTCATGTTAGTTTGGAGCTCAGGGGAGAAACTGTCTGAAGTTAGACTTTCAGGGGTTGTCTGTGGCAGCTGTGGGTGACTTATAATTTCCCAGGCAGATCATGAAGAGAAAAAGACAATGACCCAGGACAGAACAGGTACCATTAATTGACATTAGGTTTTCAGCTAACGCAAACTCACATCTCACCAATTTAAATTCAACTAATTTCTGACTCTTTTTGACCCCATGAACTGTAGCCCGCCAGGCTCCTCTGTCCATGGAATTTTCCAGGCAAGAATATTGGAGTGGGTTGCCATTTCTTTCTGCAGGGGATCTTCTGGACCCAGGGATCAAACCTGAGTCTCCTGCGTCTCCCACATTGCAGGTGGATTCTTTATCCACTGAGCCACCCGAGAAGCCCATTTAGATTTTATGATATTTCAGGCAAAAGTGGGTTGCAACTTACTCTGTGCTATTTATGAGAAAATTAAAAGGGAGAACATGTTTCTGAGCTCCTAATTTGGGGATGTTTAACCTACTTAATCAAGTCAAGTAAAATTCTATTGGAATCAGTTTAACAAGATTAGTTTATGTAGAGACAGTGTATTACTTTACATGATTTAGAGGTAAAATTAGAATGTTGGCGTGGGAAAGGAAAACGAGATCATTAGCACAAGCTCCTTATTTTAAAGATGAGAGAATAGAGAGATCACAAAGGTCAGCTGACTTGTACAAGAACAAACAACAGAATTAACAACAAAACTGATGAGAATTCAGGTCAGCTGACTCTTGAATAATGTTCCTTTGAATATTCTAGGTGCCAATTTTTACATGAAAAGTGGTATTTTTTTCCTTGGCCACATCTGGTTAGCCTTTATTATTACTTTTATTTTTTTGCAAATTCTTAAAAATTTATTTTATTTGACTGTGTCAAGTCTCAGTTTTGTATGTGAGACCTTCTATCTTCATTTGCAGCACATGGGACCTTTAGTTATGACATCTGAACTCTTAGTTACAGCATGTGGGATCTAGCATGTGGGATCAAACCTGGGCCACCTGCATTGGGAGCTCCAAGTCTTAGCCACTGGACCACCAGGGAAGTCCCTCTTGTAAATTCTTGATAGTAATTAAGGAAGTGCTATTTACAATCGATAGTGTAATTCAGACTGATGCTTGTTTCACGCCGTGTCCCCAGTGAGGTTCTGGAATGGATGACAAGACTTTGGCCGGTTTACTTGGGCAGTTGTGAAAGGGAGACCGCACAGAGGGTAAGTTCCTGTTGGCAGCATCACTCTGAACAAATGTTCTTTATTAAAAAAAATTGGCTCTAAATACTCAATTTAACTTCAGTTCAGTTCAATTCAGTCACTCAGTTGTGTCTGACTTTTTGCGACCCCATGAACTGCAGCACACCGGGCCTCCCTGTCCATCACCAACTCCCAGAGTTCACTCAAACACACGTCCATTGAGTCGGTGATGCCATCCAGCCATCTCATCCTCTGTCATCCCCTTCTCCAATCCCTCCCAGCATCAGAGTCTTTTCCAATGAATCAACTCTTCGCATGAGGTGGCCAAAGTACTGGAGTTTCAGCTTTAGCATCACTCCTTCCAAAGAACACCCGGGACTGATTTCCTTTAGAATGGACTGGTTTGATCCCTTGCAGTCCAAGGGACTCTCAAGTTTTCTCCAGCACGACAGTTCAAAAGCATTCTTTGGCACTCAGCTTTCTTCACAGTCCAACTCTCACATCCATACAATTTAACTTACTGGTCCTTAATTAGGACCGTTGTGAGTTTGAGATTTGTTGTGCATTGTAGATTTCTGAATCCTGAAGTCTGGCTGGCTCAGCAGCTTAGTCTCAGCTAAGATCAAAAGCATTTTATGAACGCGACAACACTCTCCCCTTGCGATCAGGTGGCAGAGAACTCTGGTCAACGTATTTTTCAAGGTCACAATTTTTTGAGCCTTAGTAGTTGAAATATGACATGAACACGGTCATCCTGTTGGAGGTGTCCTGAGGAAAATTAGCTGACTGAGGTGAATGGTCTTAGTGGATTTATGTAGATCACTGTTGGCTATAAAATCTTTTTTTTTTTTGGCCAAGAGTGTAAGGTCTCTAGAATTCCTATTATCTGACTTTGGGGGAATCTGAAAAAAAGGAAGTCTAGTGTGATGCATTTTCAAAAGGTCCATGTATTTGTTTGACTTAAAAATTAGTACCCTTATTACCATTGCCCCAGGCTGTCAAGACAAAATAAATCAGTGTGTTAACTACTTGCATAACAGTAGAAACATAGCTGCAACAAATGGAAAGAAAGCACACAGAAGGCGTATTATTCCACTGTGGCAGATTACAAACTAGGCTGGAATTCAATACAAAGAGAAATGGTAAAAATGGAAACTTTTTCACTTTGCAAATCACACAACGGTTAAGCACTGTAGCCTTCTTTCTACTTGGGGATGGAGTATATTATGAATCACCTTTTAACCTGTGAGATTCCCATGACTTTGTCTTTTTCTTCTCCTCTGACTTCTTGGAATAGTTTAATCATTGTCTTGGGAAAAGAGTGCAGATCAGCCTTAAATATTAAATTGCTGTTGTTCAGTTGCTAAGTTGTGTCTGAATCCTCAAGACCCCATGGACTGCAGCACACCAGGTTCCCTTGTCCTCCACTATCTCCCAGAGTTTGCTCGAATTCAAGTCCATTGAGTCGGTGATGCTGCCTGACCATCTCATGCTCTGCCACCCACTTCTTCTGCCATCAATCTTTCCCAGCATCAGGGTCTTTTTCCCAGTGAGTGGGTTCTTCGTATCAGATGCCCAAAGTACTGGAGCTTAAGTTTCAGCATCAGTCCTTCCAGTGAATATTCAGGGTTATATATTCTTTATCACCTTTTTTGGTCAGAAAGATAAAGAAGGTAGGAAAGACACTGATATGGACTGTAACAAACTCAGAGTTTTTATAAACTCACACGAATTCCAGCACATGGGTAGATGGTGATGGGGTATTCCAGATGCCTTGTGTCCAACTGGAAAGCTTCTTTCTTTCTTTTTAAAAATGTTTATTTTTCATACAATTTTAAAGGTTACTTTCTATTTTTAGCCATTACAAAATAGTGGCTATATTTGCTATGTTGTACAATACATCCTTGAGCCCTTTTTTTTTGGCCGTATCACGTGACATGTGGGACCTCCCCAACGACGTTGAAATCTGTGCCCCCGGCAGTAGATATGCAGAGTCTTAACCACTGGACCACCTGGAAAGTCCCCAGAGCTAGGTCTTGAAGGCTGAGTAGGACGTCCTCAGATAGAGAAGGATGGAAACAAGAACCCAAATAGAAGTGGAAAATGCCCCTTCTTATGTAGAGACCTCAGGTTAATTTAGATCATGAGATTCTCGGAAGTTATGAATAATAGTAAAGTAAATGACAGGATCATTGGGACTTCCCTCTCGGTCCAGTGGATAAGACCCTGTGCTCCAGGATGCATGGGTTGGATTCCTGGTCGAGGAACTAGGATCCTACATTCCACCTTAAAAAAAAAAAAAAAAAAAAAGATCATTGACTAGCTGAGACGGTTTTGAAAATTATTTACTAAAATACACGAGGACTGTGTGTTGAACAAGTTACTTGTGTGAACTTCACCCTAAAAGCAAGTCCAGAAAGCAATTAATATCTAAAAGCAGGTACTAATTAATTAAAACGTGCTGTGCCGTGCTTAGTCGCTCAGTCATGTCTGATTCTTTGTGACTCTATGGACTGTAACCCACCATGTTCCTCTATCCATGGAGATTCTCCAGGCAAGAATACTGGAGCGGACTGCCATGCCCTCCTCCAGAGGATCTTCCCAACCCAGGGATTGAGCCCTGGTCTCCTGCACTGCAGGTGAGTTGTTTACTGTCAGAGCCACCAGGGAAGCCTGCTAATTAAAATATCACCTGGTAAATAGCAAGTGATTAGGAAGGTTAGGTAACTAGCTAAAGATCACCTAGCTAATATGTGTATCTGAACTCAGTTTTCTCTAGTTCAAGAATCTAAAGTGCCAGTTGCTCAGTTGTGTTCGACTCTTCATGACCCCATGAACTGTAGCCTGCCAGGCTCCTCTGTCCATGGAATCCTGCAGGCAAGAATACTGGAGTGGGTTGCTCTTCCCTTCGCCAGGGGATCTTCCCAACCCAGGGATGGAACCCAGATCTCCTGCATTGCAGGTACATTCTTTACTGTCTGCGCCACCAGGGAACCCCTCAAGGGTCTAAGTTGTGCCTTAAATTTATGACTAAGGAAGATTAAGGAAAATGCCTTAAACTTAAGAGTCTAAGCCAGTGCGGTCCAGAAAAAAAATATAATGTGAACCATATATGTAACTAACACATTTTTTAGTGGCCATGTTAAAAAAATAAAAAGAAGCATGTGGAATTATTTTGAATGATATGTTTTATTTAATTGATATATCAAAACTGTTATTTTATCATGTAATCAGCATAAATCCAGTTGCTCAGTTGTGTTCGACTCTTCATGACCCCATGAACTGTAGCCTGCCAGGCTCCTCTGTCCATGGAATCCTGCAGGCAAGAATACTGGAGTGGGTTGCTCTTCCCTTCGCCAGGGGATCTTCCCAACCCAGGGATGGAACCCAGATCTCCTGCATTGCAGGTACATTCTTTACTGTCTGCGCCACCAGGGAACCCCTCAAGGGTCTAAGTTGTGCCTTAAATTTATGACTAAGGAAGATTAAGGAAAATGCCTTAAACTTAAGAGTCTAAGCCAGTGCGGTCCAGAAAAAAAATATAATGTGAACCATATATGTAACTAACACATTTTTTAGTGGCCATGTTAAAAAAATAAAAAGAAGCATGTGGAATTATTTTGAATGATATGTTTTATTTAATTGATATATCAAAACTGTTATTTTATCATGTAATCAGCATAAAAAATTATTAATGAGATGATATACATTCTTTCTCCCATATTGTCTTTGAAAATAGTATACATTTTACATTTAAATTACACCTCAATTTTCTCAATTAGCGACATTTCAAGTGCATTTTGGACACAGTCCACCTTGGACAGCAAAGGCCTGAGCCCTTAACACAATCTCTGAGTCTTTTATGGTTCTGGTTAGCAATCAGGTGGTTCAAAGGGCGGAAGCATGGATTTTCATGTTTTTCCTAGGAAACTCCAGATTCAGTATGTTGCTCCTCATGTCCTCAGTTTTATTTACAGAAACTGTGTTAAGTCTATTTCTGTATTTCATTTCTAGGACATCCCTATTTAACTGCGTTTGTTCTCTAAATTTGGTCATAAGAGATGTGATTGGGTTGATTACAAGAAGCAGGCAATGCTGTTTTTTAATTGTCATCATATGTGGTCAGTTTCTATCTCTGAACTAGCTTCTGAGTCATTGAGGGCAGGTTAGAACTCCAGGGCCTAACATATACTTAGCTGTGCAGTACAGTCTGCAGAGTGTTAAGTGAATATTTCCACAAGGAACCCTGGCTACTATTTCTCTCTTTGGGTGAGTTATTTGGAATCATGTTACTATGTGAAATCTTGAAAGTTTTCTCCAGGACATCTGTTCAACCTTGACATGGATTTTAGTACCCAAAAGGGTCACCAAGCAGTCTATGTAAGTGAATTTGCTATTGCTGGAAGTTACCAGTATTAACAAAATGGGATGGTTTTAAAACCCTACTAACAAAAGGCAATGGTTTTAAAACCCTCTTGAAGCATTTTAAAAACAAGACCTAAGAACCCATTAACAAGGAATGTGGTTTAGTGGGACTTCCCTGGTGGCCCAGTGGTTAAGACTCTGTGCTCCCAGTGCAGAGGGCCCGGGTTTGATCCCTGGTCAGGGAACTGTATCCCACAGTGCTGAAACTAAGGGCCTACCCACCGCAACTAACAGTCCCACATGCTACAACTAAGACCACTGCAGCCAAATAAATTAAAAGAAAAAAAAAAGACTATTATTGACCTTGCAAAGTGATTAATAAAGTTCACAATCTGTTTTAAGTTCATGTTACCTAGGTTTCTGCTTTATTGACTATGCCAAAGCCTTTGACT
>SJYX01019955.1:83351-99058 GCA_006410675.1 Oreotragus oreotragus
CTGTATGCAGGTCAGGAAGCAACAGTTAGAACTGGACATGGAACAACAGACTGGTTCCAAATAGGAAAAGGAGTACGTCAAGGCTGTATACTGTCACCCTGCTTATTTAACTTCTATGCAGAGTACATCATGAGAAACGCTGGGCTGGATGAAGCACACACTGGAATCAAGATTGCCGGGAGAAATATCAATAACCTCAGATATGCTGATGATACCACCCTTATGGCAGAAAGTGAAGAAGAACTAAAGAGCCTCTTGATGAAAGTGAAAGAGGAGAGTGAAAAAGTTGGCTTAAAGCTCAACATTGAGAAAACGAAGATCATGGCATCCGGTCCCATCACTTCATGGTAAATAGGTGGGGAAACAGTGGATACAGTGGCAACCTTTATTTTTTGGGGCTCCAAAATCATTGCAATGGTGACTGCAGCCATGAAATTAAAAGACGCTTACTCCTTGGAAGGAAAATTATGACCAACCTAGACAGCATATTAAAAAGCAAAGACATTACTTTGCCAACAAAGGTCCGTCTAGTCAAGGCTATGGTTTTTCCAGTGGTCATGTATGGATGTGAGAGTTGGGCTATAAAGAAAGCTGAGCGCAGAATTGATGCTTTTGAACTACAGTGTTGGAGAAGGCTCTTGAGAGTCCCTTGGACTGCAAGGAGATCCAACCAGTCCATCCTAAAGGAGATCAGTCCTGAGTGTTCATTGGAAGGACTGATGTTGAAGCTGAAGCTCCAATACTTTGGCCACCTGATGTGAAGAGCTGACTTATTTGAAAAGACCCTGATGCTAGGAAAGATTGAAGGCAGGAGGAGAAGGGGACGACAGAGGATGAGATGATTAGATGGCATCACCAACTTGATGGATATGAGTTTGGGTAAGCTCCGGAAGTTGGTGATGGACAGGGAGGCCTGGCGTGCTGCAATTCATGGGGTCGCAAAGAGTCGGACATGACTGAGCAGCTGAACTGAACTGAACTACCTAAGTTTGACAATTGTCCTTTGCACAATCACTAAGGTCTACATGAAAACAATGGGCCTTGGCTGTCAGGACCATGCCTGCTCCAGTTATGTTTAATCATATACTTTCATTTAATAAATTTGAGTGTTCAGGTTGGGAAATGCTGCTGATAGGGGCAAAGTTTCCCTAACAGTGAGTTTTCACTCTGCTTTTTGGTTGCTTACAGACCTGTTGGAAATATCAGTTTAATCTTGTAGACTTCCATTTGGTATTTCAACCACGTTCTCCATAAGTCCCCAAATGTCAGCTGTTCTCTCTATAACACTTGTGATGAAATTTTTACTGGCCCACAAGTGTAGATTCAACCTTTTTTGTTTTTCCCTCCGATCTCTATCAGCAATACAAGGTTTGGGATTTGATGGGGTTCGTGTCAGAATCAAATTCCCTTAATCCTCATTTTAACACAGCGTTCTATCTAGTTGAAAGGTCTTCTGCCCTCTCGACATTTATTTTTCTTCAACATGGGATGAATCAAAGCAGGAGGTGTGAGTATCTTGGGTTTTAAACATCAGTTTGGATTCTGGCAGTGATGGCTGATGTTGGTCTCTCTCTTACCATCGTGGATTCTTAACTACGGTCTATGAACCGGAAGTTATGGTTCTCAATGTCTTGATCTAAAATGATTTTATGACATATCAATTGTTGACAACTTGTCCAGACTTCATGCACATTTTCAGCATTGCTTCATCTTGTAAACACACATTATAGCAGCAATAGTAACCTTTTAATTTGCTCTCTGAGTCACCTTTTTATTTTCTATTTTGTCACTGTGCTTTCAATGCTTTTGGGATCATTTTTTGGTGCTTTTTTTCTTGATTATTTTTTTAAGGAAATACATTCCTGTCTGCTGAAACTGGTATAAATAAATGAATAAACAATCTATTACTCTGTGAAGCTAGTCTGTGCTTTCTTTTTCCTAAACTTAGAGTCAAAACACAATATCTGACCAATACCTTCCAGTGGGATTTATCATGTGAGAGTACTTTCAAGGTGAAAATTTTACTGGCCCACAGAACATTTACTGGCCCACATTAATTGTTAATATGCTTCTTTCAAAAAAGTACTGATTTTTCATTGGATTTGGAAGGGGTCTACATTTTTAAAGTAGATTAGATAGAAGTACAATGCTTACCTTGTAGTTGAACATACCTGAATTGCATATGTTGGTCTCTCAGTCATGCCCAATTCTTTGTGCCCCCATGAACAGCAGCCTGCCAGGCTCCTCTGTCTATGGAATTCCGCAGGCAAGAATACTGGAGTGGTTGCCATTCCCTTCTCCACAGGATCTTCCTGACCCAAGGATGAAACCTGGGTCTCCTTCACTGCAGGCAAATTCTGAGATACCTGGGAAGTCCTAAATCGAAAGAGACAATACAATTCACATTCCAAGTCCCTGAAAATAAATAGAAGAATTTTCTCGTAAATGATCACGTTTGAGTTCAATGAACAAAGGGTGGCCTTAATTGACACCTGGAAAGTCTTCCTTTGCAAGTGTTTCCAGAAAGAAGCACTTCAGAAACTAAAAACTTGAAAGTTTTAATAGATCTCCCCAATGTACAATTGACCAAGAGTAAATAGCCCTATAAAGCAGGGCCATCCAGTCAGTCATGTTGGGGCCAATTCAGTCCCTTATCTTGGGAGTTTCAGCGAATAGTTATACTACTTAAAGTTGGGTCTCAAATGGGGCTTCAATGAGGGTTTCTGTTTTGCTGGGTTTTCTGTGTGTTTTTTGGCTGGGTCGTGAGGCATGCAGGATCTTAGTTCTGTAACCAGGGATGGAAACTTTGGTCCCTGCAGTGGAAGAGAGGAGTTTTAACCACTGGACCACCATGGAAGTCCAGGTTTTTTTTTTTTTCCTGAGATTTTGGTCAATAATTTTCCATACAAAGATGATTGTTTCCATGTTCTAAATAACAGAGCTTTTAGACTCAGCTGCTCATTTTTCTGTGTACTGGAGTGGAAAATCTCATCTATGTCATTTCCTATGCCCTCAGTCCCCTCAATAAAGGAAAGGTGGCTTTCTACTCTGCATAAGACTATTTTAAAGTTTTTCAGCTTGTATAGCTTTACCCCTCTCTCAGCTGACTATATAGAAATACTGTGTTGATTTCCACATGGCAACAGGGAACTCTTGCACTTTTAAGAATTGGCAAGAAAGTTTCCTCTGACCCCAGGGCATTCTGACACAGACATGTGCCTGAAAACTGTGCAACCCATTTTCTAGATACTCTTGATTTTACTTCTGTATCAAACCTGAACGACAATGCTTTTGTAGTTTAATGCATTGACATTAATTTCTGGAATCCAGCTTATAGGACATGCCACAGATACACCTTGAAGGAATATCATAAATGCCTTATGTATTTTCTTGTGTTAGTTGTTCTTGAGTCACTCAGTTGTGTCTGACTCTTTGCGACCCCATGCACTGCAGCGCACCAGGCTGCCCTGTCCTTCACCATCTCCCAGAGTTTAATCAAACTGCAATTCTGTTTACTGTGAGAATATTGGTGAAGATAAAGGAAACTAAATGAAAGAAAAACCTCTTTTAAAATTATTTCTTTAATTTATTTATTTGGCTGAGTTGGGTCTTAGTTGTAGCACTCAAGTTCTTTGATCTTACTTGCGGCATTCAAATCCTTGCATCATGTTGTTAGGGGAGGCACACAGACGGAAACCGCTCACCCTGGCCAGGCACCATGGTAACCATGTGGATGAGTTGTTTTACGACAGGAGGGCCTGGTAAGGAACACAGAACAAATAAGCCACCACCAACCGGAAGAGCTCAGGAAACATCAAAAGGAGATACTACAGGTCTGACCACATCCCAGAATGCTTCTCTCTGGCATCCATCTTGGCTGAACAAGGCATGCACCACCAGGAAGGACTCTGAGTCAGAATCGTTGGCTAAAGACAACCGGGAAACTAATCCCATCACCATAAAACCCAAGACTGCGAGCTACATGGCAGAGCAGTTCTCCTGGGTTCCCTCACCCCACTGCTCTCCACCCGGGTGCTCTTTCCCAATAAAATCTCTTGCTTTGTCAGCACATGTGTCTAATCGGACAATTCATTTTTGAGTGTTAGACAAGAGCCCAGTTTTGGGCCCTGGAAGGGCTCCCCCTTCCTGCAACAATGAGGGTTATAGCTCCTTGACCAGGGATCCAACCCAGGCCTCTTGCATTGGGAACGTGGAGTCTGAGCCACTGGACTATCAGGGAAGTCCCCAAAGAGAAACTTCTTTGTAAAGACCTACCACAGGAGACATTTGCTCGGATTTCAGATACTGAAAGTTGAATCAGTTTGCTTTAGGATTCCATATTTACCGTGACTGCTAGAAATCTCAATTTTGGGGGCCACCTCAAGGAAGTGCACACAATTTCAAGCCCTGTTTTATCTATAGCTTTATTTTTGTCTTTCTACTATTAAGTTTTTATCTCTCTGCTATTAAGTTTCTATAAATTTAGTTCCTACTTATTTTCTTGTTTCAGTGTATACACTTTTGGATTTTAAATCCTTTGGAACTAGATATGGCACAAATAAAGAAATAGCACAGAACTAATTACTTTGGGGTCGGGTGGTTAAAACCAATTAAAATGTCCACAGGGTGCAATTCCAGGCGCAGGAAGTGACTTCAGTATTTGTGGCAGTGGGTGGGGCTTTCAGCAGCTGGGTGGGCAGCAGACCAGAATTCTCACTGAAAGGGATGAGAACAGAGAGACAATAAGATGACAGATTCAGGGTGATAGCAGACTGGATATTAGCCATCCTCTCTCCTCAGTTAAAACAAAAACAAACACCTTCCAGAAATAACTGGAGGCGAGGACTTTCTAATGGAAGTGCTAGAGTCACAGATGGATGAATGAGTCAGGAATTTAGAGGTCATGACTCTGGGCTTCCCAGGTGGCTTATTGGTTAAAGAATCCACCACCAATGCAGGAGATGCAGGATACGCAGGTTCCAATCCCTGGGTCAGGAAGACCCCCTGGAGGAGGAAATGGCAAACCACTCCAGTATTCTTGCCTGGAGAATTCCATGGACAGAGAAGCCTGGTGGGCTACAGTTTATGGGATCACAAAGAGTCAGACAACCACATATGTACGAACATGCACTACTGGGACAGTTTGATTGTAAACAGAAAATGAGGCTGGTCTAAGGAGACAAAAGTGACATGCAAATGAGGTAAGCAATTCTTCAGGATGAATTTGGAGGGGGAAACTCCTGCTGTAAAGAAGGTACTGCCAAGATTTCAACATACCCCTAAGAATGAGTCCCTAAGACTCCTTTTGCATTTTCAGAAGTTTTTTTGTTAAAGATCTAGAAGTCTGAAGGCAACACAGTGATAGCCAGTTATCTCCACCAATACATGGGCCCTAGCCTATCAGATCGTTTATGTCTGGGAGGGGATCTGAAGCAAGTGTGTCTGAGAGGAAAGTGTGAATTGTGACTGGTTTGGGACAGAAGACCCAGGGGATGGGAGATCTAACCCTGGGAGAGAGAATAGAACCTGAAATCTGTATCACTGTGCTTTAAGAACTGAGATTAGAAGTCCTATGCTAACGAAGGTTGTCCTCAATTCTGACTGATACCCAGCAGGACCGTGGGTGGGGGGAGGTTCCTGGGCACAAAAGTTTCTCTGTGTCTCCTATTTCTTGATTACAGGAAATAGGCTTCGTTCAGCTTCCAGGACCTTCCCTGAGTTCAAAGGAGCCCGTTGAATAGTTGTTAATTAGGGAAGGGAGGGGATGCGGAGGCAGGGAAGAGCAGCCAAGAAACAATAGAGCAGCCTTGTGGCAGGTCCTGGTCCCCCTCAAGGGGGATTCCACACTATTTTTGAGCCACTTTGATGATACTGAAACCCCACCAGGTAGAAGACCTTAACTGTATGTTGCCCACAAGCACGGAGACCTCAGACCGCGTGGACCCAGCAAATTGATAACTGACTTCCAATTACAAAGCATCTGCCTGCAGTGCAGGAGACTTGGGTTTGATCCCTGGGTTGGGAAGATCCCCTGGAGAAGGAAATGGCAACCCACTCCAGTATTCTTGCCTGGAGAATCCCATGGACAGAGGAGCCTGGAGGGCTACTGTCCACTGGGTCGCAAAGAGTCGGATAGGACTGAGCGACTTCACTTCTTTCCCAATTAACTCACCACCAACCAATCAGAGAAATGTTCCATTTCACTTCTCCATTCTTGAAGTGATGGACATTTTGGGGCTGTGACTACTTTTTGGCTATTAGAAATAATGCTGCTATGAATATTTGTGTATAAGTTTTTATGTGGATATAGGTTTTCATTTCTCTTGAGTATATACCAGGAGTAGAATTGCCAGGTCATATGGTAACTCTGTGTTTAGCATTTTGAGCAGGAACTAAACTGGTTTCCCAAACACCTGAACCATTTTACATTCTTACCAGTAATGTTTGAGGATTCCAGTTTCTCTACATCTTTGTCACTACTTGGCACCTTTTTCATTATAGCCACCCCTATAGGTGTGAAGTGAAGTGAAAGTCAGTCAGTTGTGTCCAATTCTTTTCGACCCCATGGACTGTATAGCCCACTAGACTCCTCTGTCCATGGAATTTTCCAGGCAAGAATACTAAAGTGGATTGCAATTCCCTTCTCCAAGAGATCTTCCTGATCCAGGGATTAAACCCAGGCCTCCTGCATTGGCGGGCAGATTCTTTACTGTCTGACCACCAGGGAAGCCCAATAGGTGTCAGGTGGTATCTAATTTAGTTTTTGATTTGCATTTCCCTGATGACTAGTGATATTGAGCATCATTTCACATGCTTATTGACTGTGTGTGTATCTTCTTTTGAGAAATGTTTTGGTAACTTTCTCCATTTTAAAATTAAGATAAAGACTTCCCTGGTGGTCCAGTGGTTAAGAATCTGCCTTGCATTCAGGAACTCGGGTCCAATCCCTGGTTGGGGAACTAAGATCCCACAAGCCTCAGAGCAATTAAGACCCAAGGCTGGCAAATACATAAATAAATAAATAATTTGGAAAAAATATTAGGTTATTGTTCTTTTTATTATAGAGTTCTACTGAAATGGAGCAGAACCATATAGTCTTTGACATCCACATCCTCTACCTGCCTTTTCTCTGTGGAAAAACTTTAAGCAAAGAATATGTTTATACTTCACTACGCCAAAGCCTTTGACTGTGTTGATCACAACAAACTGTGGAAAATTCTTAAAGAGATGGGAATACCAGACCACCTTAGCTGCTTCCTGAGAAATCTGTATGCAGGTCAAGAAGCAACAGTTAGAACTGGACATGGAACAATAGACTCGTTCCAAATTGGGAAAGGAGTACCTCAAGGCTGTAAACTGTCACCCTACTCATTTAACTTATATGCAGAGTATATAATGCAAAATGCCTGACTGGATGAAGCATTAGCTGGAATCAAAATTGCTGGGAGAAATATCAATAACCTCAGATACACAGATGACACCACCCTTGTGGCAGAAAGAGAAGAGGAACTGAAGAGTCTCTTAATGAAAGTGAAAAAGGAGAGTGAAAAAGCTTGCTGAAAACTCAACATTTAAAAATCAACATTATGGCATCCAGTCCCATCACTTTATGGCAAATAGATAGGGAAACAATAGAAACAGTAACAGACTTTATTTTCTTGGGTTCAATATCACTGCAGATGGTGACTGTGGCCATGAAATTAAAAGCCTCTTGCTCCTTGGAAGAAAAGCTATGACCAACCTGGACAACATATTAAAAAGCAGAGACATTACTGACAAAGGTCGAATAGTCAAAGTTGTGGTTTTTCCGGTAGTCATGTATGGATGTGAGAATTGGACCATAAAGAGAGTTGACCATAAAGAATTGATGCTTTTGAACTGTGGTGTTGGAGAAGACTCTTGAGAGTCCCTTGGACTGCAAGGAGATCAAACCAGTCAATCCTAAAGGAAATCAGTCCTGAATATTCATTGAAAGGACTGATGCTGAAGCTGAAGCTGAAGCTCCAATATTTTGGCCATCTGACGAGAGGAGCTGACCTATTGGAAAAGACCCTGATGCTGGGAAAGATTGAAGGGAGGAGAAGGGGATGATAGAGGATGAGATGGTCGGATGGCATCACTGACTTGATGGATATGAGTGTGAGCAAGCTCCAGGAGTTGTCAATAGACGGGAAAGCCTGGAATATTGCAGTCCATTGGGTTGCAAAGAGTTGGACACTGAGCAACTGAACTGAACCGAACTGATGTTTAATCAGAAAAATGAGAAAATGCAGAAACAAAGAAAAACAGTCCAATGAAACTAAATAATAATAGTTCAGTCATGAAGCATAGTCAAGGACTTTTAGTTCCTCCTCAAGGGCTACAGATAATATTCTGAGCTATATTCCATGAACTGTCTTATAGACACTGAAACCCTCACCAGGTGAAGAAGTTAACTACTTGATGACTAGACTGTAGCCATGACTTTAGCAAACACAATTCGGAGAACAGCCTCAAGAAAATGGAACAAATCAACCCTGGAACTGAAGATTAACTGTACCTAAAACAATCAACATGATGCTGGTCAGACCACAAATGACCAATTTCAAAATGATTGTCAGAGCTAAGTATGCTGTTTCTGCATGTAGCCCCATCCCTCTGTCTATGAAAGCTCTTGCCCACTGATTGTCAGGGCAGGGGGAGTCAGTCTTTAGACAGGATAGGAGCCCCCCTACGCTTCCCCAGTTGCCAGCATCCAGGATGGTGGCAAAGCAAAGGAAAGCAAACTTTCCTTTCCACCAACCTGGCCTCTTCATTGTCTTTTGTGTGGTGAACAGCTGGACCCCACTTTCAGTTACGCTAAGAGTTTTATGTTTTCTCAAAACAAAAGTTCCTTATCAAATGGATGATAGACAAAAATAAATTGAGAAGGGTTCCTTTTCCCCTCTTTTATGTTTAGGAAGTTTTTTAAGTTTTGATGTATTGGTATTAATTTGTCTTCAAACATTTGATAGAGTCATCAGTGAAACCTTCTGGACTTGAGCTTTTATTGTGGGAAGTTTTTTTTTGGGGGGGGTTATTTTTTGATTAATTCAATCATCTCTTTACTTCTTACAGGCCTATTCAGATTTTCTGTTTCTTTTGAGCCAGTTTTGATAGTTTTTATTTTCCTTGGAATCCATCCATCTCATCTAAGTTATCTAATTTGTTGTACAATTCTTCATAGTATTCTTTTCTAACTCATTTTATTCATGTATTATTGGTAATAATATTCCCTCTTTCATCTTATGGTCTTTATACTTTGAGTTTTCTGTCTCAGTTAATCTAACTGAAGTTTTGGTAATATTTCAATCTTAAAAAACCCCAACACTTATATTTGCTGATTTTCTTTTATTGTTTTTCTACTTTTTATGTTGTTAATTTCAGCACCTAATCCTTATTGTTTTCTATCTTCTGCCTTGTGTTCAATTTTTTCTTCTCTCTTTAGTGACTTAAGGTGAAAGTCTAGTTTGTGGTTTTAAAAATCTTTCTTTTTCTTTTAAGGTAGGCATATGCAGGTATGAATTTCCCTCTAAGTATTTAGTTGCATTCCATAAGTTGTAGTATGTAATCTTCATTTTCATTCATCTCCAAGTATTTTCTAATTTCCCTTTTGATTTTTCCTTTGATCTATTTATTATTTAGTAGTGTGTTGTTTACTTTCCAAATATTTGTAAATTTGCATTTTTTTTCACTTTTAATTTCTTATTTCACTCCATTGTGATCAGGGGAAACACATTATATAATCTCAATCCTTTAAAATATATTACTTCTCTGGTGGCTCAGTGGTAAAGAATCCATCTGCCAAGACAGGAGATTTGGGCTTGATCCCTGGGTCAGGAAGCACCCCCTGGAGAAGGAAATGACAACCTGTTGCAGTATTCTTGCTTGGAGAACCTCATGGACAGAGAAGCCTGGCAGGTTACAGTCCATGGGGTTGCAAAGAATCGGACATGGCTGAGCAACTGAACAGCAACAGCAAAGCATATTGATGCTTATTTCTGGCTTAATATATTTCCATCTGGAGAATGGCCCACGTGCACGTCTCTCACTTGTGAATGAGAATTTGCAGAATCCACTGACAACTTTCTTGCTATGCTTTGGGAGTTACTCTTGGTGAATGTGAATTCCCTGTTCTCAGTGCACTTATGCCCCATTTTCATTTTTCCAAATGAGTTTAGATATCCAGTGGATCTTGTTGGTGGTTCAACTCATATTTCTCATAGTCTGAAATTTTTATCAGCTAAGTCACTTCAGTTGTGTCCGACTCTGTGCGACCCCATAGACGGCAGCCCACCAGGCTCCCCCATCCCTGGGATTCTCCAGGCAAGAACTCTGGAGTGGGTTGCCATTTCCTTCTCCAATGCATGAAAGTGAAGTCGCTCAGTCATGTCCGACTCTTGGCGACCCCATGGACTGCGGCCTACCAGGCTCCTCCGTCCATGGGATTTTCCAGGCAAGAGTACTGAAGTGGGGTGCCATTGCCTTCTCCATTTTTCAACTAGTTTTATTATAAATTCTTATTTTCCTTTGATAGTGTGGTTTTTAAGCCTAGATATCACCATATGAATAGGTATGTGGTTTTAGATCACACCTAGAAATAAGACTGTGTTTTTAAATCCTGATGTGAATCACAGAACACTGCTTCTAAGCAGAAAGGAGAAAAAAAAGCAGACTGTCTAGGGTTTTTCTTACAGTGCTGAGGTCTCTGCTGCTGCTGCTAAGTCACTTCAGTCGTGTCCGACTCTGTGTGACCCCATAGATGGCAGCCCACCAGGCTCCCCCATCCCTGGGATTCTCCAGGCAAGAATACTGGAGTGGGTTGCCATTTCCTTCTCCAATGCATGAAAGAGAAAAGTGAAAGTGAAGTCACTCAGTCTGTCCGACTGTTAGCGACCCCATGGACTGCAGCCCACCAGGCTACTCCGTCCATTGGATTTTCCAGGCAAGAGTACTGGGGTGGGGTGCCATTGCCTTCCCCGGCTTAGGTCTCTGAATCTGCTTAAACCTGATGAGTTGGTTTATGTAAATTTCATTGTATTTGAACTTTATCTCAGATCCAGTTCTAAAGAGCTTTAGAAGGGAAAAGTGGGAGTTTAGGGCCACTCTATTTCTGTGTTAAAAAATATTTCCAATCTGCAAAATTAATGTCTTCACCCTATGAAGTTCTTAGCCCCCTGAAATCACTACGCTTTTAAATAACTAGGCCTCGATCCTCAATTAGAACTAAATTTTACAAAGTCCTTGACAGCAAAGGTATTCAATGATCCACTTTCAAAGCAACCCTAAGGTTATTAGTGAATCATATATATGCTAAAAGAAATCACAGCTGAATTATGGTCAATTTTTCATTCTCAGAATGAGGTTTGGAATTTGCAATGTGTCCCCAAAGTCAGTTATTTTATATGTGTATGCACTTAAAAACAGTGAACATTTTCTTGCTGAACAGCTGATGTATAAATCTGGGGCATATCCTACTTTACTAGGTTGTTTTGTAATAAAATGTAAGACTTGGAGAGACTAAAAAAAAAAAAAAAAAAGCAATGCCCTAGTGCATTGAAAGTTTAACTTGCTTGGAGACAGAATAATTGATGGGATTAAAAAAACGTAATCATGACTTTGACATTCTTAGTTTCTTTGGTCCAATTATTAATTACTATAAATTTCATTTAGATTTTTCATGCATTTCCTTATCAATAAGTAAAATCTTTTGATCTCCTTTTCCTTTGGAATCACATGGAGATGGAGAAAAAAAGAAGGGGAAAGAATGAAATAAAACAGAAATTATAGAAATATTTACTTTTATATATTTCCAGTACTTGAATTCACAAAGAAATCTGGTTTCTTTGAAGATTAAAAAATGACAACTCAAAGACAGAGAAAGAGAAATATCATAGGTATCCTTATATGTGAAATCTAAAAAGAAATGATGCAAATGAACTTATTTAGAAAAAGGAAACAGACTCACAGGCTTAGAGAAATAGGGAATAAACTTATGGTTACAGGGACAGGGTGGGGGAAGGGATGGGAGAAGGGATAGTTAGGGAGTTTGGGATGGACATGAACACACTGCTCTATTTAAAATAGATAACCAACAAGGACCTAGTGTATAGCACAGGGGACTCTGATCAATGTTATGTGGCAGCCTGGATGGGAAGAGAGTTTGGGGGAGAATGGATACACATACATGTAACGACTGAGTCTCTTTGCTGTCTACCTGAAACTACCACAACATTGTTAATCAGTTATAGTCCAATAAAGACTAAGAAGTTAAAAAATGGCAAGCCAATGATTTATAAATAGAATGTTTCATTACATTCAGTGTGCTTTACATAATTTTTTCTCCTTAGTAGTATAGAATGGTTTCTAGCTTGGTCCCCAAATTCCCCAGCGATGGGTGTTCCAGGGTCTTGTTAGCTGTTAGAGACTGAAGGGGAGCTGGGAGAGTACGGTTGTAGATTTCTGTAGCACTGCAAGCTTCTGGCCACATTAGAGGGAACGGTGCAGTGAAAGAAGCAGGAGTGCTGGTGGAAGTGTGCCACTGAGGACGTCCTCACCTCCCCTGTAAAGATCACAGCCAGTTACCTGCCTTTGGAAGTGGAATTTTCCATTCCGTACTCCACTTGGCATTCTACCCTCCATACACCAAGTAGGCACGGGGAATAACTAAATTGAAATTCTGCCCAATCAAGATAAAATTCAAATACGGCTTCCTCTTTGAAGGCTGTCTTGATCCCTCGTCAGAAACAATCTCAGATTCTTCCCTCCTCTGCTTGCCAATGGAATCCTGACTGGAGACATGTCTCCTGGGGTCAACCAAATCCAGGACTCACTCTAAGATGCTTTGTTGTTGTTCAGTTGCTCAGTCGTGTCTGCCTCTTTGTGACCTCATGGACTGCAGCACAACAGGCTTCCCTGTCCTTCACCATCTGCTGGAGTTTGTTCAAACTCATGCCCATTGAGTCAGTGATGCCATCCAACCATCTCATCCTCTGTTGTCCCCTTTACCTGCCTTTAATCTTTCCCAGCATCAGGGTCTTTCTAATGAGTTGGCTCTTCACATCAGGTGGCCAAAGTATTGGAGCTTCAGCTTCATCATCAGTCCTTTCAATGAATATTCAGGACTGATTTCTTTAGGATGGACTGGTTTGATCTCCTTGCCATCCAAGGGACTCTCAAGAGTCTTTTCCAACACCACAATTCAACAGCATCCATTCTTTGGTGCTCAGTTTTCTTTATGGTCCAACTCTCACATCCATACGTGACTCCTGGAAAAACCACGACTTTGACTATACAGACCTTTGTCAATGAAGTAATGTCTCTGCTTTTTATATGTTGTCTAGGTTTGTCATAATTTTTTTTCCAAGAAGCAAGTGTCTTTTATTTTCACGGCTGCAGTCACCACCTGCAGTGATTTTGGAGCCCAAGAAAATAAAGTTTAACACTGTTTCCATTGTTTCCCCATCTATTTGACATGACGTGATGGGATTGGATGCCATGATCTTCGTTTTCTGAATGTTGAGTTTTAAGCTAAGATGTTTACTGGAGCCTAAGATTATGGGAGGGCTTCCCAGGTGGCACTAGTAGTAAAGAACCCACCTGTCAATGCAGGAGAGGTAAGAGACATGAATTCTATCCCTGGGTCGGGAAGATCCCCTGGAGGAGGGTATGGCAACTCACTCCAGTATTCTTGCCTGGAGAATCCCGTGGACAGAGGAGCCTGGTGGGCTAAAGTCCATAGGGTCACACAGAGTTAGACACGACTGAAGTGACTTAGCACACATGCATGCAAGATTATGGAAAGTTGCATTTCCCAATGGGGACTACTATTGTGTATTCCATCCCTTTCCACTGTTCCTCTTACAATATGATTGATGTTTCTCCCATCAAGAGATGGAAGTACAGAAGGCTATATTCCCTCTTCTTGAGTCAAGATAGGTTTGGGACTGTCACAAGATGTCCCAACTGCCACTATGGGGTGTGGTTGAAGGGATCCCATGTGACTTCTGAGGTTTGATCATAAAAAGGAGACAACTCCTTCCTCCACCTCCCCCACCCACCCCGATCTTAACCTCAGAACCCAGAGCTGGGTTTGTAAGGAAGCCTAGGATGCTTCTTGATCTGTGACCAATGGCCAGCATCAGTACTAGATCTGCATGAAGTAATCTTCAGATGATTTCAGTCCCCAGCCTTCATGCCTTCCATTTTAGGTCCCAGGTGTAGGGGGAGAAATAAGCTTGTCCTCCCCCGTGTCTTGCCTGATTTCTGGATGCACAGACACTGTGCAAGATGATAAATGATTATTGCTATTAAGTCATTGTGTTCTTCTTAATATATGCACATATGAAACTTGCTCTTTTTCTTTATTTATTTGGCTGTGCTGGATCTTTATTGCTACACATGAGATCTTTATAGTTTTGGCATGTGGGACCTAGTTCCTTGACTGGGGATCCAATCTGGGCCTGCTGCATTAGAAACACGTGGAGTCCTAGACATTGGACTACCAGGGAAGTTCCATAAGTCACTGAGTTTTAAGTGAATTTGTCTTGTGCCAATAAATAGATCACCAGTGCAAAGGTACATGAGGGCCCCTGTTTTTCATCTTTTCATCCTCCTCTTACCCCTAAATCCTAAACTCTGCAGCAGTTAGTGCAATGATTTGTTCATATACTAAATATTCTATTTCTTTAAATAATTATGAGGATTAAATAAGATCACAAAAGTGAAAGGACTTGGCTGAGTGCTCATATGAAGTAAACCATTAACATTCAGTAATTCAGGTATGACCTAAATCAAATCCCTTCTAATTATACAGTGGAAGTGAGAAATAGATTTAAGGACTAGATCTGATAGACAGAGTGCCTGATGAACTATGGACAGAGGTTCGTGACATTGTACAGGAGACAGAGATCAAGAACATCCCCATGGAAAACAAATGCAAAAAAGCAAAATGGCTGCCTGAGGAGGCCTTACAAATAGCTGTGAAAAGAAGAGACGGGAAAAGCAAAGGAGAAAAGGAAAGATATAAGCATCTGAAGCATCTTAGAGTTCCAAAGAATAGCAAGGAGAGATAAGAAAGCCTTCCTCAGCAATCAATGCAAAAAAATAGAAGAAAGCAACAGATTGGGAAAGACTAGAGATCTCTTCAAGAAATTTAGAGAAGAAAGCAACAGATTGGGAAAGACTAGAGATCTCTTCAAGAAATTTAGAGATACCAACGGAACATTTCATGCAAAGACGAGCTAGATAAAGGACAGAAATGGTATGGACCTAACAGAAGCAGAAGATATTAAGAAGAGGTGGCAAGAATACACAAAAGAACTGTACAAAAAAGAGCTTCATGACCAAGATAATCACAATGGTGTGATCACTCATCTAGAGCCAGACATCCTGGAATGTGAAGTCAAGTGGGCCTTAGAAAGCATCACTACGAACAAAACTAGTGGAGGTGATGGAATTCCAGTTGAGCTGTTTCAAATCCTGAAAGATGATGCTGTGAAAGTGCTGCACTCAATATGCCAGCAAATTTGGAAAACTCAGCAGTGGCCACAGGACTGGAAAAGGTCAGTTTTCATTCCAATCCCAAAGAAAGGCAATGCCAAAGAATGCTCAAACTACCGCACAATTGCACTCATCTCACATGCTAGTAAAGTAATGCTCAAAATTCTCCAAGCCAGGCTTCAGCAATA
>SJYX01019955.1:99106-114506 GCA_006410675.1 Oreotragus oreotragus
GGGACGACAGAGAATGGGATGGTTGGATGGCATCACTGACTCGATGGACTTGAGTTTGAGTGAACTCCGAGAGTTGGTGATGGACAGGGAGGCCTGGCGTGCTGTGATTCATGGGGTCACAAAGAGTTGGACATGACTGAGCGACTGAACAGAACTGAACTGAAGGACTAAATATTGCTGTCTTATTATTTTCTGACTGTTGTGTAATTCTTTTCTTTCGCTCCTGCTGCCTTCCTTTACGTATTGATGATTTTCCATAGTGATATTCTTGGATTCCCTCTTTCTATATTCTGTGAATCTGCTATAGGTTTTTGATTTATTTTTACCATGAGATTTATCTGAAATATCTTATAGACATAATTATATTTTATGCTGGTAACAACTTAATTTTGCATACAAAACTTCTACCCTTCTACATCCACCTTTTTGTGTTTTTGATGTCACAATTCACCTCTTTTAATACTGTATATACATTAACAAATTATTGTAGCTATATTACATGGAGCTATGCAGTGGTGGTGGTTGTCTAGTCACTCAGTCGTGTCCAACTCTTTGGACTATACAGTCATGACCCCATGGAATGTAGCCTGCCAGTGTCCTCTGTCCATGGGATTTTCCAGTCAAGAATACTGGAATGGGTTGCCATTCCCTTCTCCAGAGCTTCTTCCTAACCCAGGGACTGAACCCAAGTCTCCTGCATTGGCAGGCAGACAGGAAGATTATTGTGATCTTTTGGTGATATCATGTGAGCTTGATTTTTTCATGTTCCTTGAATATTACATGGCTGTCTTCATATTTGAAATAGCAGCCACATCCTCCAATTTTTACTAACTGCCCACTCTAATGTATCCAAACTCTTACCTTTTTGCTCCTGAACCACAGCCCAGAGGGCTGATGAGTCACTCCAGGATCTACAGTCAGGATCAAGGTCTGTTTACCTATTACCCGATGCACAGTTGGGTGAGATGTCTCCTGGGTCCCTTGGTGTCTGGTGCTGGATCCAACAGGTCCCTCCAAGGCACCTTTATTCATGGATGAATGCTGAATTTCTGTTATTGTTGGGAGGGGACTTTCATGTTTCACTTTCATGCATTGGAGAAGGAAATGGCAACCCACTCCAGTGTTCTTGCCTGGAGANCCTTTATTCATGGATGAATGCTGAATTTCTGTTATTGTTGGGAGGGGACTTTCATGTTTCACTTTCATGCATTGGAGAAGGAAATGGCAACCCACTCCAGTGTTCTTGCCTGGAGAATCCCAGGGACAGCAGAGCCAGGTGGGCTGCTGTCTATGGGGTCGCACAGAGTCGGACACAACTGAAGTGACTTAGCAGTAGCAGTAGCAGTATGCTACCATAATGTTGATGTCACTCTTACTATATGTAAATTATGACTTTGCTTTCCTCATATATCATGTCCATAGGACACAAAAAGAAGTAATCTATTAACACCAGATCAGCAAAGACAAAATCCATCAGTTGTTCTATTATATTTATATTCCTAGTCTGTTTTTCTTCCCATTCCTTTTCCATGCCTTTAAAATTCTAGGAAAATTAAAAAAAATTCATTACATTTGTTTATGTGACACAAATCTATGGAAGAAGGCCTGATGGGAATTTATTAAATGGCTGGGTAAAGTTACATCACAATTCTATTTTTGCTCCCTGATACAGGAAGTGGTCTCAAATATTGCAGAGCTGGATGGAGACATAGGGACTACTGGTCAGGCTGTCCCTTCAAATGAATGGTGTTCAGTCTCTCAGTCTTGTCTGACTCTTTGCGACCCCATGGGCTGCAGCATGCTAGGCTTCCCTGTCTTTCACTCTCTCCTGGAGTTGGCTCAAACTCATGTCCATTGAGTCAGTGATGCCACCCAACCACCTGTCTTCTATTGTCCCCTTCTCCTCCTTCGTATGAAATTCATGAAATACTTGTTAAATGGTTAAAACTGAGGCTATAGAAGATTATCACACCTGTGAAAAGGTTGGTCTGGCTGTGATGAGTATTAATAATAGGCTGTGGTCTTGCTTGTCCCCAAACTACACTCCTAATGCTTTCCCAAATAGAGGATGTCCCTGTGTTGTGTCAAGGATATACAGAATGGAGTCTGACCCAGTGTCTTTTTTTCTTTTTTCTTTCTCATAAGACAATCATTTTCATGAATATTGCAAGTCCCTTTGTGCATAATGGTAGACCCGATGTCAGGAATCCTGGAGGCTTAGTTTCTTTGCACCCTTCTCAATTGCCTTCCAAATGAGAGTGCTGAATAAAACTACATTAAAAATTCTCACCTACTATACTATTCCATCTCTTTGGCATATGGAGCTGCGTGATGACTCTATATAGAAAAAAGAAAATACACACGAGTTACAAGTGAAATCCAAAATAATTAACCTATATATCCTTTAGGTTAATTAACATATTTTTCTGACTTATAAAAGCTCCATCTGATTCAGAGCTAGTACTTTAAACATTTTTGCAAAATCTTGGTGAACTGAACTAGAGAGTAATGCATCACAAGTTACTGGATTCATGGAAGAAATAAAGTCTAACGCATTGTTGCCATGTTGATCAAATCACTGAATAATCTTTAGAAATAATAAAATATTAACGATGAGGTTATCACTGCAAATGCATTCCTAGATTGTGTATACAGTTCTGAGAGATTTGTAGTATTATGCTACCATTATAAAATGGAAAATTTCCTCCCCCAAATAATGCTTATGAATATGAATGTCAAATGTTTTCATGGAAGAGAAGTTTACTTTTTAACTGAATTACACTGACTGAGGATTAGCAAAAGAAATGGTAACAGAATGACACTACAGTCATGAAATAACTGAAATGCCCAACTGAGTCCTGGTTAAACTGCTAAGACTACCAGCTAGAAAGCAGACAATGAAGAAGGAAAAGTGATGGGTCCTAATTAGATAGAAACTTTTTTATGGGGAAAGTGGGTGACAGACATTTATACTTTGGTTTTATAAAAGCCTCAGGCTATGCAAAGTACAGCGCTGAAGCCAGAATTTCAAGCCTGAAAGAGATATTAGATACTTGGATACATCAAACTATTACTAGAGTGACCTATTTACATGTAGATACTGGTTTACATAGGCTCAGTGGTAAAAAATCTTTCTGTAATTCAGGAGACACAGGTTCGATCCCTGGGTTGGGAAGATCCTGTGGAGAAGGAAATGGCTACCCACTCCAGTATTCTTGCCTGGAGAATCCCATGGACAGAGGAGCCCAGTGGGCTGTAGTCCACAGGGTTGCAAAGAGTTGGACACGACTTAGTGACTCAACAACAACTGGTTATTTCTACTGAATTATACCTAGGATTTAATATTGATGAGATTTTTATGATTTAAATAAAATGCTATAGGAATGTAATTTCTCTTGTTTTGAAATTTTTCTTATTGATTTCATTTTCTTTCACCTTCCTTCTTTCATAAGAATGTTCTTTCTTCTTCTTTCTCCTTGAGATACAGGATATAGAGTGCTAATTAATTTACATTAGTTAAAAGCTTCTTTCTGTTGTTAATTAAAAATAAATTTTTCATCAGATTAACCAAAATTAAGCAATATTAGGCAAAATAATTATCTTTTTCACTTACTGAGAAACACTAAGTCCAAAGAAGGCAAAGAAAGATAAGAGTGTTGTAACTTGCAGGACTCTAAAGAGCTGACAACTAAATGCAACTCATGATCTTGATTTAATCCTGAGCCTACAGAAATGTTTTGTGACAGATGGAATTATTGAGAAATTTGACAAAATGTGACAGCTAGGAAGAGAGCTCCCACCTGGAACTGAACACTTGACCAGACCTTGACCTTGGACTACCCATCCTCCAGAGCTGTGAGAAAATAAACATCTGTTAAACGTTTATGATACCTGATCTATGGTATTTTGTTACAGCAGCCTGAGCTAAGTCAGCTACCAACTCCTTGTCTTTACTTCAGATGCCAAGGCCAATCTTCATGCATTTCTCCACAACCAATTGGGTTTAAAAGTAGATACTGGTTCCTTAGTAACACAAGGAAATTGGTGATGAATAACCACTCCTTAGGGGCTGTGTAGTGCAGTGAGGAGAACCTGGGATGTATAATCAGAAGAAGTGACCCTGGCAGAATCATGACCTGTATCACCTTAGTCTGCTCATCTCTTAAATGGGAGAACAAGACTCCTGTCCCTCCCCTCCCCCAAGATATTTTCATTGTCAGTGGTATATACTAAGTACAGGATTCTGTCTACTGTGACTCTAAAAACAAAGACACACAGAAATAAAACAAGGTCTTTTTTTTTTTTTTTTTTACAAATGGACAAATGAGACACACAAAGGTGAACAGATTTTCCTCTCAGAATTAGATTAGCAACAGAAAAATTCCTAAAACTGACTCCATGTTTTAGTCACTTCTTTTCCTTGTTTGGATCTCTATATTGTTCAGGTTGTGATTTTTCTTCTTTCATTGACTTATTTAATTTTCAGAAATAGGA
This sequence comes from Oreotragus oreotragus, assembly GCA_006410675.1. Classification (NCBI taxonomy): domain Eukaryota; kingdom Metazoa; phylum Chordata; class Mammalia; order Artiodactyla; family Bovidae; genus Oreotragus; species Oreotragus oreotragus. Next base: position 103,601 of record SJYX01019955.1, read on the forward strand.
TTAATGCATGGACATGAATTAAAGCATAAGACAGACAGTCTCTGTGTGATTGACCAGAACAGGGCAATCAGGAGAAAACGAGGAGTGGATGGGCCAGGGAAGCGAGGAGACGGGGGGGCGGAAACGGGGGCCAAGGACCACGTGGTCTTGATTTCTCACAGAGCCTTCAACACGCATTGTTTACCTGTCAGTTTGTGAACGGAAGTAGTTAGCAAAAGTTTCCCAAGCAGCCATAGAGAGAAGAATGGGCTGGTCAATGTCAGTTAAGAAATCAAGGGTTCAAAAAGGCATATTCATACTCAATCAAATGGAGAGATGTCCAAATTTCAAGTGTGACTTGGAAAGCATTACGTGTTGACTTTCCCCCAAGGTTGACAACATACTGGTGACAAATGGCATTGCTTACATATCCCCCATCCATTCCCACCTTTTATTCTAAAATTCATTCCTACTTCAACTCTCCCTACTTTCCAGTATCAACTGTTGTGGATAGTGTGGTCTCGACTTAGCATGGTTTATTTGCCTTTGCCGCAAGACTCAGATGTAGATTAAAGGGGCACCTTTTACAGAACTTTATACTAGCTTGTTATTTATTTATTGGCCATGCCGCACAACATGTGATATCTTAGTTCCTTGACCAGGGAGTGAAGCCATCCCCCTGCATTGGAAGAGTAAAATCTTAACTACTGGACTGCCAGGGAAATCCCTATGCCTTCTTATTATGATACTGAAAACCTTCACACTTCCCTCTCCATCTGGGGAAAATAGAAAGCATTCTGGTTAATATACCTCATTTCTTATGTTAGTATGCTTGCATTAATAAGAAATAAATAGGATGGCTGTCTCTTGGAGACAAATAAAAGCTAGTACACTTAAGAGAAACTTTGTATGGTGTTATAAATACAAAATGTCTTGGGCACATTGAAGGCATAACTTGAGTTATACACTGATTAATAAAATAACTAGGGGATCATGACGTAGCTTGCAAACGTTAGAGACAAATAGATGTAGAGATTCTTTAATAATTATATAAGCTTGGAGCTGGGAAGAAAAAGATGCAGCGATTGTCAGACCGTGGATGGAACTTTTCTGGTGTAAAATATTGTGGTATTTTCTCCTCCACAAAGAGAAAGAGAAACACAGGGCTTACTAAGCAAGTGTGCTTTGGCTTAGAAGGATATAATGGATTACAGATACCTCTGTACTGGCTAGAGAAATATTTTGATTTCCTCTACTGCCAAATCTTTTCTTCCCAAATGTACTGGAAAGCTTTCTGCCTTAGGGGACAAAGACCAGCAGACTAGAAAGCTCGTCTTTCTCTGATGGGCAGGGGTTGCAGTGTGGCAGAGATGGAGGGTCATACACTGTGAGAAGATTTATAAGAGTAGCCAGGAGCTGGGGCTTCTTTCTTGCACATTGAGATCCAATTAGGCACTAAAACTTCCTCCAAAACACAAGCCAAGATACTATGCCTCCCTTGTCAGGCACAAACTCCAGAAGAGAGAACAAATAACTGTAACTTCTCACATACTTTTAGTCCTTTCTGTATCAAGGAAGAAAACTCAGGTCATGAAACTTTCATTTGCAGACCAGTATTCAGGAGATTGTGTGGTTAATCACTCAGGTGCATCTTACTCTTTGTGACCCCATGGACTGTAGCCCACCTGGCTCCTCTGTCCCTGGGATTCTCCAAGCAAGATTACTGGAGAGGGTAGCCATTCCTTTCTCCAGGCGATCTTTCCAACCCAGGGATCGAACTCAGGTCTCCTGCATTGCAGGCAGATTCTTTATTGCCTGAGCCACCAGGGAAGCCCATAAGGAGATTAGGGGAAGGGCAATTTCTCTTTGTTCCTTTGTCCAAACTCGAAAATAAATAGGTCCTTCCTGCCCCCTCACCTCCAAACTTTTCTGTATTTAGCATTAAAATGAAGATATCGTATTGATTTAGCCTTGTGATGGGGTAATGGAGAATTGAAATAGGCTGTTTGCAGTATTTTCAAGTGAATGCAAGAGTCAAGTCAGTTATACTTTCATTTTCTATCGGTATACCACATTTTGCAGGCAATGGAAGCTATCGCATTTCATTTATACTTAGCAACTGATTCAGTATTCTTAAGATCACTTTTCAAAAAGATTTTGAGTCAGGGGCAAAATTTACTATTGTTCTTCTCTTGCATCTTGGAGAATTTGCAATCTAGTTAAGTTGGATGGAATGTCTAAATTCAGAGTGGTGACTGAAAATAAAAAGATTTAAAACTCGTCAAACCAGCATGGAAAAAAGAGAACTACCTAGGCTTTGCTTTTACTATATACAATTATGTTTTTTTAAAAATTCTAGAACTGAAAAAAAAAAAAAAAAAAACCCAATAAGCCGAAAGAGTAGTTTATTTAGTTTAGAAGGAAATGGGGAGAACTGTCCAGTGTGAATTTTTTTATTTTCAGTGTCCTGAGTCATAGAATTTGATCAACTTCTCATTTAACCTTGCATCAAAAGGGAGATAAATCCTCTGGGAAACAGGTTTTCAAGGTTCTCCCGCATTACTGAAGAATTATTTTCTCTCGACATTATAGACTTCCTTTGAATTCACATCCAAATTGTTCATTGTTGGAATTCAGACATTCAGGGGTTGACAAAAACATCTGCTTCCTCTGATTTATGCTACTCAAGGGCATTCACAGTACTCTTCAAAAAACTGTACCAAAACCTCATTTGGGATAGAAGCAATATTTTAAAAATAGAAATTGATGAGTTTCCTTTTGTCTACAGTTAATCACTTTTCTCATCACATGTAGAGTTTTAAAAACAATAAGAAAAACAACCAAACAACAATAACAGTAATGCACACAACATCAGACACCATAACAACACACAATATCTGAGAGTATTGTTACCTCTAAGCTCCTTCACCTCTCTCATTTCTAGAAACAGGCCGGTGGAGGCTTGTTACTAGAGGCCTGAACTTTCTGTGTCCTCTTTTTAAAGCTTTTACTACTTTAAACTTTGAGTGTTAGTTTTAGGAAGGCAATGATGAAATCTACTGAGTAATGAGTTTCTTCCCCTCCACCTTCCTTATCTCTCTGATTCATCTCGTGCCTGGGATATCCTGGGTGGGCATTGACCTTGGCTAACCTTGGCATTAGCCCATCAAGGCCATGGAGCTCCTTTGTGTGACTGTGTAGAAAAGAGAAATGTTCCCTACATGTTTCACCTTTTCCATACACAAAATCCAATTCTGTGGTAAACTTATCTTTCCTCTGATTCAAATACTTGTTCTGTAATTAATTACTTGGGAGACATTACAGCACAGTAGTTACTAATTCAAACATTCAAGGTGGCTAATTGTAGATCTGAATTCAAACTCCCACACTTAGTTAGACCTTGGGCAAGTTTATTCAACTCCTCTGGGGCCTTTAAAATGGGATATTAATATTTATCACATTGGGTTATTGGGAAAATTAAAATGTGCATTTGTTGTTGTTCAGTGGGTAAGTTGTATCTGAGTATTTGTGACCCCATGGACTGTAGCATGGCAGGCTTCCCTATCCTTCACCATCCCCCTGAGTTTGCTCAGACTCATGTCCATTGAATCAGTGATGCCATCCGGTCATCTCACCCTCTGTCACCCCTTCTCCTCCTGCCCTCAATCTTTCTCAGCATCAGAATTTTTCTCATGAGTTGGCTCTTTGCATAGGTAATGTACAACATTTTGTATGTGACACTGAAGAAAGTTATTTTTTCTCGTTGGATCACAGTTTTCAAAAACAGTTGAAAGGGTTTTGTTAATACTCTATGCAATTTTGATTTATTGGGAAATCTTTGAGTTTCTTTCCAGTTTTTCTGGCCATTATGATTCCAATATATACATCAAAATTCTCAGCTTTGGGCTGATGGGCCATTTATTTTAAACTATTTTTGGCTTCTCAGAATTCTAGCCAAACAGAAACTTCAGATAAACTATCTAGATTTTGTGATAGTAGGTTGAACCTTCGGTATCAAACAGCAGTAGGCAGTTTTGGACTCTCTTTAAGCAATGGGCTCCGCATTCCATTGAGTCATTTGGCAGCTCAGAGCCTGGAGTGCTGTGTGTGATATTTATTCCACCTCCATACTTTAATCATTTCTTGACTGAAGCTTGTTTTCCTATTGTCCTTTTTACTTTTAAAAATTATTTTACTGTGTTCCCCTTCTCCTCCTGCCCTCAATCTTTCTCAGCATCAGAATTTTTCTCATGAGTTGGCTCTTTGCATAGGTAATGTACAACATTTTGTATGTGACACTGAAGAAAGTTATTTTTTCTCGTTGGATCACAGTTTTCAAAAACAGTTGAAAGGGTTTTGTTAATACTCTATGCAATTTTGATTTATTGGGAAATCTTTGAGTTTCTTTCCAGTTTTTCTGGCCATTATGATTCCAATATATACATCAAAATTCTCAGCTTTGGGCTGATGGGCCATTTATTTTAAACTATTTTTGGCTTCTCAGAATTCTAGCCAAACAGAAACTTCAGATAAACTATCTAGATTTTGTGATAGTAGGTTGAACCTTCGGTATCAAACAGCAGTAGGCAGTTTTGGACTCTCTTTAAGCAATGGGCTCCGCATTCCATTGAGTCATTTGGCAGCTCAGAGCCTGGAGTGCTGTGTGTGATATTTATTCCACCTCCATACTTTAATCATTTCTTGACTGAAGCTTGTTTTCCTATTGTCCTTTTTACTTTTAAAAATTATTTTACTGTGTTATTCAGCTTAAGGGATCTTAGCTCCTCGACCAGGAATCAAACCTGCACCTTTGGCAATGAACTCAAGACATCCTAAGCAATGGACCACCAGGGAATTTCCTCCAACCCTCCTTCTGTCTTACCCTTCATGCCCTTTGGTGCATTAGCACAGATTCTATCCACATTACAGAAACTTGTCTCTAGTCCCCCATCATTTTCTTCCCAATGCGGTCTGCATTAAGTCTGTCTCACAGAATAACTGCTCGGTGAACCACAGGTCCAGCATCAGCCAGGGAACTGCAGATTTCCCCTGAATTATTTACTGGGTCCCTGAAACATTAGATATGTAGATGATACCACTCTAATGGCAGAAAGCGAAGAGGAATTAAAAAGCCTCTTGATGAAAGTGAAGGGGGAGAGTGAAAAAGCTGGCTTAAAACTCAACATTCAAAAAACTAAGGTCATGGCATCTGCTGCTATCACTTCATGGCAAATAGAAGGGGGAAAGTGGAAGCAATGACAGATTTTATTTTCTTGGGCTCCCAAATCCCTGCAGACAGACTGCAGCCATGAAATTAAATGGCTTGCTCCTTAGAAGAAAAGCTATGACAAACCTAGACAGTGTATTAAAAAGCAGAGACACCACTTTGCTGACAAAGGTCTGTATAGTCAAAGTTATGGTTTTTCCAGGAGTCATGTGTCACACATACGGACGTGAGAGTTGGACCATCAAGAAGGCTGAGTGCCAAGAACTGATGTTTTCAAATTGTGGGGCTGGACAAGACTCTTGAGAGGCCCTTGGACAGCATGGAGATCAAACCAGGAAATCAACATGAATACTCATTGGAAGGACTGATGCTGAAGCTGAAGCTCCAATACGTTGCCACCTAATGCAAAGAGCTGACTCATTGGAAAAGACTGCTGCTGGGAAAGATGGAGGGCAGGAGGAGAAGAGGGTGACAAAGGATAAGATGGTTGGATGGCATCATTAACTCAAAGAACAAGAGTTTGAGCAAACTCTGGGAGGTAGTGAAGGACAGGGAAGCCTGGTGTGCTGCAGTCCGTGGGGTCACAAAGAGTTGGACATGACTGAGCGACTAAGCAGCAACATCAAACAGCAACAGGAAGGGTAAGCGTGGGAGCTGAGATGTTTGAGTAGGATGTTGCAGATAATGTAGGTAAAGCCTTACATGTATCTTAGATAACAGCAATACTAACAGTGTGGCAAAGTTTTGGACCCCAGACTCTAAAGAGAAGGAGAGGTTTCAAGTGCTGCAGAGAGTTGTGAAGAATGACTTAGGAGAAAATGCTCACCTTGTCCCATTTGGAAGGAAGGTTAGGTTTTAATCATCTCAATCCATTTGGCTCAGGCGGGGAAATGTCTTCCTAGAAAATCTCTTGGGAAATTGTGTTTATAGCTCCTTACGTAATCATTCAATATTTACTTTCTGGCAGGGACTTCGGTGCCCCATAAAGAGGATCCCTTGTGTTTACTATCACAGCTAAGCAAAAATAGATGCCAAACAACGTAGTTCTTAACGTTAAAAAAAATACACTGAAGCATTCTTTACTGAGTACTATTAATATTTTATTGAGGAAACAGCGCTATTTGCTTCTAAGTAAGGGTTAATTATCTCTATCCAGGTAGTGTTTATAACAACATTTTATTTGCACCCCTCAGGTCCCAGCCCCTGCCCAGGTCTCCCAAAGGTCTTGCTTATAATTCAACAAATCTTCTACAGAAAATATACAGATGGTTTGAAGTGTTTAAGTTCATCTGAAAAAAATCATGGTGAAAAACTGTACCAGTTTATCAGGTTATGTTAACATTAGGTTGCTTTTGTAATCCTCTTTCTAGAGTATTTATTTGGAGTATATGAGTATCGTTATATACCTAAACTTAACAAGGGCTTCAAATATTCACAAAAAGCAATTTTTTCCCCAACACATATTTGGTATATATGTGCCAAGGCATGCATGCTAAGTCTCTTCAGTTGTGTCTCTTTGTGACAGTATGGATTGTAGCCTGCCGGCCTCCTCTGTCCATGGGATTTCCCAGACAAGAATACTGGAGTGGGTTGCCAGACCCTCCTCCAGGGGATCTCCCCTACCCACTGACCGAGCTCTTGTCTCTTACATCCCCTTCATTGGCAGGCAGGTTCTTTACCACTAGCGCCACCTGGGGAGCCCACATATGTGCCACCACTTGCTGAGTCAAATGCTTGACTTGAATTATTTCACGAATCTCTACAACAACTTGCAGAAATAGGTACTATTACCACCACTGATATTTATAATTTAAAGCTTTATTTTTGCAAATTCACTCACTTGCTAAACTTGTAACCCCATAGGGATGCTTGTTGAACTTTTGCGGTCATTCGTGGACACACACCTGTGCAGAACAGGGAAAAATTTGAGTTGCCTAATGCCCCTGTTTCTAGGCAGGGTACAACAAGGCCACACTCTGCCCTCTTGCTTCAGCTTCACACTGTAACAAACTGGAGAAATGATCCCTGAAAGTACAGTCTCAGCCTCACACCAAATAAATGCCCCTTTTAAGGGTTTACATAGTCCTGTTTTGAGGCTTCCAGGTGGCTCAGTGGTAAAGAATCTGCTTGCCAGTGCAGGAGATGCAGAGACATGGATTCCATTGCCTGGGTCAGGAAGATCCCCTGGAGGAGGAATGACAACCCACTCCACTATTCTTTCCTGGGAAATCCCATGGATAGAGGAGACTGGCAGGCTACAATCCACAGGGTCGCAAAGAGTTGGACACGACTGAAGTAACTTAGCACTCACGCATGTTCTTATGCCCAGGAATTCTGAGCACAACACCTGCAGGAAAGTGTTATTGCCTACATACAACTTCTTGGCTGGCATTTTATCCCTTTGCTGTTTGCTTCAACCCATCAGCCACATTAAATGCTCATCCAAAACTTCCTGAAAAAAATATCTGTCTTCAACCATTTAAGGCAGTTGAAGTATTATCATTTGTGAACACAAAAGTTGCAGCTGCACACATTTCGGCTTAACCTAATAGAAGGCAACATACACCTTAATCTGCAAACCTTTGCTCTCAAAGAGCTCAGAACTTCCCATGATGACACTTGTGCTCCCAAATTTATTGTTCTGGAAGTTACTTTTTTCTGAATATAAAACTAATAAATATTTATTGTAGATTACTTAGAAAATACAGAAAAGCAGAGAGAAGACCATATAAGGCAGTTGCTAATTCTATCACTCACATATAATTCCTCTTAGAATTGGGGTGTTCTTCAGTTTTTTCTTACAGTTTATACAGTAGAAAATGTTGCATTCTAAGCTTTTTCCATGAATATGACTCTATAAATATTTTTCTATTCATTTAGAGATCATTATTACTATTAAATGATAGCAAACTATTTTATACCACATTATTTTTCAGATTTTATATAGCTGTATATTCAGGTGGTTTGCTTATTTTTTATAAAGTATAAAACGATTCAACATAGAGAATCCTTGTAGCTCAGTCCTTGCACAAATCTCTAGTTATTTTCTTTGGAAAAATTGTTAGAAATGAAATTTGGTAGGTCAACAGTGTGCACATTTTTGGGGCCTTTGAAAGCCTTGCATCCAGTGGCAGTGTAAATATTGGTTAGCATCCAAAACTATTTTACCCCTTAGCTGGATTTCCTGCATGCTAGCAAACATTAGCGGTATGGTGGACAGGCATAAACTTCAAGGACAAATGTTTTGGAATAAAAATCATTACCTCTTAAATCTTCCAAGTATTGATAGCAGAAGGATACTGGTAAGCTAGAACCAGATTGGGTGTGAGTGCTGGTATCTCTGTTTGGTAGCTGTCATAAGGGGTCCACTTTTTCCCCATAGCAAGTTCCAAACCATCCTGACTTAGGATGTATACTTGACCTTGTCTCTAATAATTGCTGTAATGTGATCATGACATTTTTTTTTCAACTTTTAATTGAAGACTCGTTGCTTTTTAATGTTGTGTTGGTTTCTGCTGTGCAACAATGCGAGCACTCACGACTTTTCAACACCTAACACTTGGAACCTGCCACCTCTCTTTTCACTGGCGAAATTCCCAAAAATTACTCATCTAGAGCACCCCCGTACTCTTGCCTGGAAAATCCAATGGACGGAAGAGCCTGGTGGGCTGCAGTACATGGGGTCGCTAACAGTCGGACAGACTGAGCGACTTCACTTTCACTTTTCTCTTTCATGCATTGGAGAAGGAAATGGCAACCCGCTCTAGTATTCTTGCCTGGAGAATCCCAGGGATGGGGGAGCCTGGTGGGCTGCCGTCTATGGGGTCGCACAGAGTTGGACACGACTGAAGTGACTTAGCAGCAGTAGCAGAGCTTGGAATACTTGAAAATAAAGTAACTTTTGCAGGTGTGGTTGCTGCAGAGTATAGCTTCATTTGGGTTAAGTTCTTCACAGTGATGAAGTAGAATCATTTACAACAGAGTATCTGTATCTGCAGCTGTGTGAATCTATTTTCATCTCCTGGAGAGACAGCCATTGTGCCATCTGTGCATGACGGTGTGGTGGTTTACTCACTCAGGCATGTCTGACTCTTCTGCAGCCCCATGGACTGTAGCCCACCAGGTTTTTCTGTCCATGGGATTTCCCAGGCAAGAATACTGAAACGGGTTGCCATTTCCTTCTCCAATGTCATTGGCAAACTGGTGGCCACAATGTCTAGAGAAACCGCCACCACCATCACCACTACATCAGTCTTTCTGCCTAGAGGAACTGATGATCAGTTCTTAGGACAGCATATGGATTGCTTACTTTTAACATATTTATTTATTTTTTATTTTATTTTTTATGGCTGCACCCTGCAGCATGGGGGATCTTAGTTCTTGGACCAGTAATCGAGCCCATACCCTCTGTATTGCGAGCATGGAGTCCCAGCCACTGGACCACTAGGCAAGTCCCTATTACTTACGTTTAGCAATGAAGAAGTTATCCCTAAGAAAAGAAAAGAAAAAAAAAAAAGAAATTATCACTGCGTCCAATAATGTGAATGTGAACTGAATTAGATCCAGTAGAACATTCAGTTCAGTTCAGTTTAGTTGCTCAGTCGTGTCTGACTCTTTGCGACCCCATGATTACAGCACGCCAGGCCTCCCTGTCCATCACCAACTCCCGGAGTTCACTCAGACTCATGTCTATCGAGTTGGTGATGCCATCCAGCCATCTCATCCTCTGTTGTCCCCTTCTCCTCCTCTGTCGTCCCCTTCTCCTCCTGCCCCCAACCCCTCCCAGCTCCAGGGTCTATTCTAATGAGTCAACTCTTCACATGAGATGGCCAAAGTACTGGACTTTCAATTCAGCATCAGTCCTTCCAATGAACACCCAGGACTGATCTCTTCTAGGATGAACTGATTGGATCTCCTTGCAGTCCAAGGGACTCTCAAGAGTCTTCTCCAACACCACAGTTCAAAAGCATCAATTCTTTGGGGCTCAGCTTTCTTCACAGTCCAACTCTCACATCCATACATGACCACTGGAAAAACCATAGCCTTGACTAGACAGATCTTTGTTGGCAAAGTAGTATATTGGCTTTTCAATATACTATCTAGGTTGGTCATAACTTTCCTTCCAAGGAGTAAGTGTCTTTTAATTTCATGGCTGCAATCACCACCTGTAGTGATTTTGGAGCCCCAAAAAATGAAGTCTGACACTGTTTCCCCATCTACTTCCCATGAAGTGATGGGACCAGATGCCATGATCTTCGTTTTCTGAATGTTGAGCTTTAAGCCAACTTTTTCACTCTCCTCTTTCACTTTCATCAAGAGGCTTTTTAGCTCCTCTTCACTTTCTGCCATAAGGGTGGTGTCATCTGCATATCTGAGGTTATTGATATTTCTCCCAGCAATCTTGATTCCAGCTTGTGCTTCTTCCAGCCTAGTGTTTCTCATGATGTACTCTACATAGAAGTTAAATAAGCAGAGTGACAATATACAGCCTTGATGTACTCCTTTTCCTATTTGGAACCAGTCTGTTGTTCCATGTCCAGTTCTAACTGTTTCTTCCTGACCTGCATATACGTTTCTCAAGAGGCAGGTCAGGTAGTCTGGTATTCCCATCTCTTTCAGAATTTTCCACAGTTTATTGTGATCCACACAGTCAAAGGCTTTGGCATAGTCAATAAAGCAGAAATAGATGTTTTTCTGGAA